>CABHPH010149851.1:0-42052 GCA_902168325.1 Peromyscus nudipes
TGTGTGTGTGTGTGTGTGTGTGTAACAATCCTAGTAAAAGAAAAAGACTATCAATTTGTGAATGAGGGGGACATGGAAGGTACTGGAGAGAGGGGACCTGGGAAAGCCTGCAAGGAGGAAAGGTAAAGAAATAAGTGATGTAATTCCATTTTAATTCAAAATATATAAAAATAAATATGAAACAATAGTAACCACCTAAAAACAAAAACAACAGCAACAAAGATCCTGATGGAATATCTTGTGGACAGCATAGAGTAGGATTTTGTTTTCTTAATCCATTCAGCTATTCTACACCTTTAGTTTGACAAGTTAATCCACTTATATTTAAAGTAATTACTGGTAGAAAGGACTTAGCAGTGCTCATTTGGTTGATTATTTTATTATTATTTAGTTGCTTCTTTTTCATTCTATTCTTTTCCATTTACTATCTTCATTTATGTTTTGATGATTTTCTTCAGCAGCATGCTTTGATTTCTTTCCTTTGCCCATTGATTAATTTTTTTCTCCTTATGGTTACTGTGAAGGCTCCCATAAAGCATTGTATACATATAATTGTCTATGGTAAACTGGTATCAGTTTTCAATCAAATGTTGTCCTTTAACTTCTCACCCATCTATGTGCTGTTAATGCTCCCATTTACACAGTTCAGTTACTCATTGACAAGTTACTGGGTGGCAGCAATGGTAACACTCTTTTAACTCATGCTGCAACTCAGTTATTTAAATAACACCTTAGAGTATTAGAGTGTCTGAATTTGACTAATTTCTTGCCTGTATGTCGAGTTTTATGTTTCATTTACTTTCATGTCTCTAATATTCTTTCATTTCTTCTGGAAGACCCTTCTTAAACATTCTTATAAGGCACACTTTGTGTTGGGGTCTTTCTTTTTTTACATTCATGGTTTTCTGTATTTCTCTAAATAACTTCCTACCATTTGCTCATTCTCTGTTTCCTGCCCCACAGTGCAGGGATTATCTCACTTGATACTTTTCATAAATTACATGGGTTATCTTTATGCTAGTCTATCCCTTCTTTCTGTCTCTTTGAAGAATTTCATATCACCTGTCTTTCTCCTGCTGATTAAACTTGCCCCCAAGGTTACATCTGGAATTTTTCAGTTCAACAATTATATTCTTTAACATCAGGATATTGTTCATTGTTTCTACTTTTTGTTGATGTTTTCAGTTTTTGTTGTATATTCCTAATATATACCACCACTCAGTAATCTGATGTCTGGCCCACTCAATTTCTTTAATTTTATAATTATTATTTTATAATAATTTTATAAAATCTAATTTTATAATTATTATTAATAAGGTTTGAGACAGACTTTTCATATATAGCTCTGTTTGGTCTAAAACTCATGATTCCCTGGCTCATCTCTAAATTATGAGGAATATAGGCTTATACTACCATATCCATCTTAAAGTAATTAATTTTAATTCTTCATCAAGAAGTTTGTAGATCTTTTAGTGTGGGTATGTGTGTGTGCGTGGGGGGGGGTCTCAACACGATAATTCATTCCCTAGACTATTCCTACAATTCCTTGAGATATCCAGAGCAGGCTTTCTGGTGGGGTTCATTAGGTGAGCTTGCTGGAGTCCTTGAGGTTGTCAAGGTCAGCAGATGAAATGGAATGCTATTTCCACAGGCTGTGACCTTGTTTCTGGGTCTGTGTGTTCAACCCTAGAACCTGGATTCATTGTTAAACACCTAAATCATGGATATTTTACAGTGGGTCTGTATTTTGGATTCATGGGTCTTGACATAGTGTTAGAGTTTATCAGAGTAGACAACTTCTCTTGGTCTATGTGTGAACAGTTGACTTTCTGAAGGACATCTACCTAGTGGTGAAGGAAATCAGATTAAAGTCTGTGATATGATTTTGCCTGGTTCCGGGATGGATTTTATATATTGATGCATATAGATCCCGGAGCTTGGTAGTATGAGTGCTGATCTAGAATTGGAGTGGCTTAGTGCCTTAAGTCTATGAAGCAGGCCCATGTCCTCAGTTTTTAGGTGCCAGACTAAAACTTCTGTCCATAGTGATTCAGTATGCTGTGTTCATGAGGGGTAGCTTAGAATCATGGTCTACTGGGTTGTATCTAGATACTGGTTCTGTTGGAACAGTTCTGACTTTAGGTTCATAAATATTGAGTCAATTGGGAGATATAGCAGGAATCCAGAGCTGACCTAGCTCTGAGTGTGACTAAGATCTGAGTCTGAAAGGGTTGTTCTTGAGTCTCAGATAGAGGGTTGATATTTGGTTTGACTTGGAAATGTTCCACCCCTCTCTTGGTTCATGTTTTGAAGTTTGGTTACTGGTTTATGGCACTACTATGGAAGTTTGTGCAGCCTTAAGGCTAAGAGGTCTGTTGGGTAGAAGTAAATCACTAGGAATGAGTTGTATCTCCCTGGCATTCTAGACAGGTTTCTCTGCTTCCTGGCACAAGCCATGTGAATTGTCTCACACTTCCACTGCTATGGATTGGGCTACTCTACCATGCTTTCCCACAAGCATAGAATAAAATACTCCAAAGACAAAATAAATCCCTCTAACCCCAAATATATCTTCCCTTGAGCTATTCTGTGGGGGATATTTCAGTGATAGTGATGCAAAAATAACTAACACAGTCCTAGAGACTGATCCCACAAAGAACAGCCTCATTACACCCTTGTACAGTGACTTGGTCTCTGGTTATGCTGAGTGTGCTGTTGTGGTAACAGACCTTGAGCCTGAGTCTATGAATGCTAGCCTAGTACTTCAGGGCACAGTAGCTGGCATGACAATGGATTGGAAGATGCTGGAGCTGATAGCAAAGTCATGTGGTCTTCTTCCTCAAGTGGTAGAGGCCTTTCTCAAAACTGTACCCAGACTTGCCCGAGGATGGTAAGAGCAACACTATCCAAACTTCTCCACTTCAAAGAATCTTCCAGTATTAGAGTGCTATACCCAGTTATTGTAGGAATCTTTTACTTGGGTTCATTTGTTCTATGAAGGAATTTTTATGCATGAGTAATTTGTTGATATTTCAGCTTCTTCCAAGGGGTCACATGCTGGAAAGGCCTCTAGTGATTGACAGTCATCCATCTCCTTGTGGGATGGGTAGGAGATGACCCTAATGATGAGTTCCTTATTGAGCAATGCAAATTTCCCTTTCAAGAATAATTTCTCTACTTTCAGAATTTCCCTTGTTTGTTGTCTACATTTCTCAAAATAATTTTTATGTCAAAAAGGCCGATTTGGGATTGGTGTAATCTGTTCTCCTACAATTTATTTAACCATTGTTGTTATTTTTATTTTTGATGTTGACCATCTATTCTTGAATTTGTGGGTTTAGTGATCATATTGCACCAGCCTCTGGAGTAGCAGGGGTTTCAGGTGTTTGCCACTACGTCTGGCTTGATTTACCAGTTTTACAATTTAAGGCTTAGATCATATCCATTTTCTTTTTTTAATTATTTACACAACTCACTGGTAAATTTCCAAGAAGTAATATCTTTACGCATATCTTTAATCCTCTCCTAGGAATACAGATTTATATTTGAATCTCTTATGTCAAAGTATATTAGCTTACTTAAAGTCTTTATAAAATATAAAGCAATACTTTTTGAAAATACAGATGGATCTGCTACATGGAAGTTCTTCTCAAATATCTGCCACTATTTCAACACACACAACCATTCCCTCGATCAGGAGGTGACAAACACAAGGTTCCTTCTGTGATTATGAATCCTATTATATGTTTTCATTTTGATCCCTTGTTTTAGAAAGTTTGGAGTCAGTGAAGTAAATAGGGATCAGACAGAAGAGAAGAGACAAAAACCAATGTGGAATAGATAGTCCATGACCAAGGAATCACTCTTCATCATATTGGGGATCATTCTGGGGTCAAAACCATCCCAATGTCTGAATGTAAATATATATACCCAATGGTGTGTTGAGGAAAAACATCTGACTACAACACCTCCAATGAGCCCTGCCATCCCCACTAGGAAGATGCAATTTTTCCCAAGAGCAGAAATCAGAGGGAGAGCTAGGAATGACTGAGAAAGTCCCCTGCTCTGCAATTTTAAGCTCTTTCTTTTGAGAAAGGTAAGCTCTCTATGAAGGTCCAGTAAGCCACAATTCTAGGGTAACATTTGAATAGCTTTTATTGTGCCTTGAGTGACAAGCAAAGTTAAATTTATCAAAATTTTCAGCAATGCCACTCTCCAGGGGTGTTTTTTTTTAATTGTTCAGTTAGGGTTCACTGGACATAATTGAACAGCTCCCTGATTAGAGGGCACAGGCTGTGCATGGTAGAAGCCAGCTGTCAGGAGTTGCTTACACTTTCTGTGGGTTCCTCCCTTGGGTCATCTCCCTGCTGAGTGAATGGAACTGAACCATTTATTCACGGTCATTTCATGGGAAGGGAGGACAGGAAGTCCCTTGACCCAACCAGCCCCGGAATAGCAGGGAAGCAGCCTGGCAGAGTTTGTCTTTCAGAGCCAGATGTTAACTTTGAAAGCCTCAAACTTCAAGGCTTTTATTAAAAGTGAGCATTGCAGCTTCTTATCACCCGCTGGGAGCCGTGACTGCTCTGGGGTAGTTAGCCACCCTTGCTGAGTGCCTCTTTTCTGACTGATGTCTTGAACCTGGGTCTTGTTCTCCTGTAAGGGGACATTTTCTGTTAGCAATGGTCATTGTATTGCCACATCCACAGTTTTAGCAGCCAAAGCTCCTTAATGATAAAAATCCAAGCTGTAAGGAACTACTCCAGGTTGATTCTGCAGTTCTGAAAACATTGTAGGAGAAGGATTGTAGCACATCCTTCATATATAGCACCCCCATTTGCTGAGGTAAACCCATTACAATTGTCCATCCCCTGATCTTCATCACGAAATAATTTTAGAATTGACAGGAGTGGCTGTGAGAATTGACCACTTTCATGGAATTTGCTTCTCATCATAAAAGCGTAGCCATTTGAGATTTTAAAAATGTCAAAAATAATGTTGATTAGCACAGGGTTTGATTTAATATATTAGCTGTCTCTATCTCTCCAAAAGAATCTTCATGGGATAAATGATACTGAGCACAAAGGGATTTTAACCCTTGGGACTGGAAGAAGCAGTGGACTAGGGGACTTGGGGACAACTCAATGGTCATGACCACTCTGGAATGACTAAGACCATGACCTTGGTCCATTGCTAGTGAAGACTGTGTCTTGATGCCTGGTCCAATGGATCCTGCTACTTGGTCACACATCCTATCAACCTTGCTGGCTGATACAGGATAGATGCTCAGTGGGTGGGGGTTGGTGAGAAACAGATTTTATACATTTAAGGTTATAGGAATTATGTTTTGTCCTCATGAGAGTCTGAATTATTCTTTTAATCCCCAAAGCTGTCTACACTGAAGCTTTACAAGGAAGAACACACTAGTTTTTGCTTAAGGGTGAGTATGGTGACAATAATTTTCTGTAAATGTGAGATGTATTTTGTTATTTAAAGACATTTCAGGCTGGATCTGGCTTTGCAGGCCTCTGATCCTTGCTCCTATGAGGCAGAAGTATCATAATTCAAACTAGGACCTGCTTAAAAAAAAAACTAAACAAAACAATAATTTCAGCCGGGCGGTGGTGGCACACGCCTTTAATCCCAGCACTCGGGAGGCAGAGGCAGGTGGATCTTTGTGAGTTCGAGGCCAGCCTGGTCTACAGAGCGAGATCCAGGAAAGGTGCAAAGCTACACAGAGAAACCCTGTCTCGAAAAACCAAAAAAAAAAAAAAAACAAAAACAAAAACAAAAAAAACAATAATTTCAGAATTACTTTTGTAAATGTGAAGGTGGACTATGTCTCCAGACCCCAGATGGAAGACATCTGCCTGCTGCTTCCTTAGGTCCCGACTCTTGCACTACTTGCATAAATTAAATTGGAAAAACTTTTAATGTTCCTTCAATGACTACACCTGTGGGTTCAGCTGAGGTTGACCCAATTGTAATTCTACACTCAGGACCAGATACTTGATTTGTAGAAGTTGGTGCAAAACCAAAGTATATCTCACACTTCAGAGAGCTGAAGAAAGCTGAGAGTGGGAGAGAAGAGCCTTCCCCAGGGAAGAACACAATTGACTGTCCAGTGTCAAATGGTCAGCCTTGAAAATATACACACGCGTAACATTATGTGAATTCAAAAGAATATATTTATGGAGATGTTTATATATATATATATATGCAATGACTCATAGGGAAAGAAGAGCTCATGAATTTTAAGGAGAATTGGGAAGGGTATATGCAAGATTGTAGAGGGAGTAAAGGAGAGATGCAATTATATTATAATCTCAAAATAAAATAAATGAAAATGTAGAATCTTGCCTTCAAAATGATTCATATTTTAAGACAGAGAGAATATAGTTTTGACTACAACATTACTCTGAGCATGTATCCTGAATGGGCAGTACACCCATGAGGCTGGTCCAACTACATCATCCCCTTTCCCACCATCCTCTGAAGACTTGCGGTCCCAGTCCACTGAAATAAACAACATTCTTTCATAAATAGAGATCTCATAGAAATGACTTAATTTTATTTTTACTTATTTCAAACATTGGTTTTAGACATCATCTGGAATTCACAATCCTCCTGCCTCAGCTTCCTAGTACTGGTATCACAGGCATGTGCCAACATGCCTACCAGAACTCATATAACCTGTGTATGCAATTTTGTGTTATCCCAATAATTAAGAATAGGCATAATTCAATGAATTGTGAGGGAGAGTTCCTGGAACGGGATTGGATCTGCAAAGGCTCACTCATTCACTGATTAGAATTTCAAAGAAATTAGGCAGGTCCAGATCCTAATGACAGTTTATCTTAAACTATCTTTATCTCGTTAAAGAGCCATTTGTTGTGAACCTCTGTGTTGGACCTGTAACTAGCAGATAAAACTGAACCTAACATCCTGATAAACAGATACAAGCCTCTGGGATGCATTGATTGAACAAACCCCTATTCTCTACCATTCAGAGAACTAAGAGTCTACCCAAGAGCATCAAAGGCCCATAGCTAAGATTACTCCACTGTGCTGGTTACACACTTAATATTCCCACCGATGTACGTTAAAAATACTTTGATTTGTGACTATCTAGGCTCTTTTAGAATAAAAACTTCATGAAATTGCTTCTACATACAATTTGCAAATGGAATTTTAGATAACCTAAATCTATGCTAATCTAGGCCATGATCACTCAAATTTAGTTCCAGAATAAACTATCTCTTCTTATCTTGGAGATGAGAGCTGTGTGTTTGTTTTAATTTTTACTTAAAAATTTATGTATTTCAATCATATTCTTTCCCCCTCTAGCTACTCCCAGCTCCTACCTACCTCTCTACCCACCCAACTCTTTCTCTCTTAAAATAGGGAAAACAACACAAAGCATAAACAAAAAAAATTAAAATTGAAACAAACTGGAAAAAGAAATCCATCCAGAGAAAATTTACCAAAACAAAAGAAAAGCACACACAAAATATATGAAGTTGGTTTTGTGTTGGCTGACTACTCCTCAGCATGGTGCCTGCTCTGGAGTATGGTTGATCAATCCAGTATCATTCTATTGGAGAAAACATATTTTCTGTCTTCTAGTAGGTATCAGTTGCAAATAGCTTCTTGATTAGGGGTAGGAATTTGTGTCTAGATTTCCTTCTCAGCAGTGGGGTTCCTGTCTGGAACCTGTGTAGTTATTGTACTTGCTGTCACAGTTTCTATGAATTCACATATGAAAAGCCTTTTGAAAATCCACGAAGAAAACTACTATAAAGCCTTCTTAAAATATATACATACATGAAAGGAATTAAAATGGAGCCACCATATAATGGGGGAGACAATGCCTCAAACAGACGTCTTACAACACCGAGTAAAACTTTCCAGTGGCAGGAAAGGGTTACATTTAGTTGAGATGTTGAGATGTTGACACACACCCCTCCCTATCCTGCTCTCTCTCTCTCTCTCTCTCTCTCTCTCTCTCACACACACACACACACACACACACACACACACACACATACACACACACACACACATATGCAAAATCACAGGCTGCTGCTAAGGTTAATGGTACACTCCATAAACTGATGTTAAGGCTCTATTGCTGAAGACACGACTTCTTTAAGTTATTGAACATGGAGAAATCAAGTTGGTACCCTATTAAAATCTGCCGCACCTACTGAATAGCATTCAAGGTGCTGTAAGGTACTTTCCATGCTACCAGAGGAGAAAATTAATCATCACTTGCACCCAGTTACAAAACCCTCTGCCTGCAAGTATGATGATGCAATGGTGGCAAGAATGTTATGAGAGTAATCATCCACTTTTTGATTAGATTTATGGCCCACTACATTTGGTGAAATTCATACATGACACTGGTAAATTGGACAAGAACCTGAGACTTGATATATCATGGGTCTATGGGAAAACATCCTCCTATTATTCTGCTAAAGAAACATAGCAATAGAATGACTCTTAATGACATATTGCTACCCCAATAGAGTAAAACTCAACCCTCATCAGAGAAACTTCTTCTTGCTGTATATAGTTATCAACACAGAGAGCCACAACTGGACATCATGCTGGTGGTGGGAGACTTTGGAGTGCTCAGCCATAAATGGATGTCTTCACCAAACTCCTACAATCAAAACTCAGGGATCTACACGAAAGAGGATGCATAAAGATTATGAGTCAAAAGGGGTCAATGACTTTGAGGAAATAGTGTCTTCCAGATACAACAGACTGCTACACTGCACTCACAGACAGCTTTGTTTTTTCATTGGCCAATGAACCCTCTTCTATTCCTGCCTGTTATGGGGACCATTATTGACCACACTTTTTGAAGTTACTCATTAATTCTATTCTGTACTACTGGTGCTTACAAACTAAGTGAGCGCTGCATTTTCCTCCCCTAACAGCCCATGCCTTCATTTCTCTTTGGTGAGGTCTGTCCTCTGCCAGTTTGAATTTGGTTCTTTCCATTTTGAATAGCCTGTCTTTGCCTTCTATCTAGAGCCGTTCCTCTTTTGTTTCCTTTCATTCCTTTTAAAGCAATGCCTTGCTATGAAACCCAAGATGGGTTTTGAACTTGAGATCCTTCTTCCTCACCTTCCTCTACTAATTGCTGATATAAATGACATGTGCCCACATGTCCATTTAATCTGTTTTCTCAGCAAAAACTCTTCCTTTTTAGGCAATTCTTCCCCCAAATTGTACCCTCTATGAAATTTCTGAACTACAGGTATGCATAGCTTCTGTAATATATGCAGATATACATGATACACACTATTACACATGTGTACTTATTTTACTATACATACATAATATTCATCAATTTTTGTGGGACTGTTATCTCTTCTGAAAATAAATGTCTCAATGTTTTTTCAAATTTACTGACACATCATTTTTCTCTCTTCCTCCTTGTCCACACATAACTAAATGTCAAAACCATAGACTTAGATCATCAAGGATCTAAAACAATAGCCTCCACAAACCCAAACTTCTTAACAAAGCTCAGTGTATCACCACTAAGATTAGTCTTCAGACATGTGTGTGCTGTGACAGGGCTCCTGGTGAACCTATCTGCGTTTTAATCACAATTTCATTTTCTTGACTTTGGAGATTAGTACTATTCATAGCTACCACTGGAGGGGATGCTTTTGTGGACACATAACAACACTAATTATTGCTGCTGAGATCAAGGAAAAGAAATGGCATATGTAAACTCCCAAAAGGTGAGTTTCCTTTCAGCTTGCCAACTTCCAGAGAAATAAACTTGACAGTCTCCAAATATATTGAGGCATACAATGACCTCAGCTTTCAACCCAGAATGCAGTTTCCTTAATAATCTGGTAAAGAATACTGATGTTTTCTGTATAGTAGACTCCTTAAGATGGGATTGGAGGCAGAGTAAAGTGACATATAACTTTAATTCCAGCACTTATGAGACAGAGGCAGGAGGATATCTCTGAGTTCGAAGCAAGCTTGTTCCAGTATAGCCAGGACTACATAGATAGACCCCATCTCAGAAAACAAAACAAAACAAACCCCCAAAAAAGAATTGACTTGGCAAAAGGCCTTGTAGGAGGACAAAAGGGCAGGATGAGGACTCCAGCACTTTGGCTACATTTCCAGTGAAGGACAGATGATGAAAGTATTGAGAAACATCAACACACAGTTCCATTTTTACTTAAATACAGGATACAGCTTTTCTGGATCTATTTTCAATGCTATTATTCCATTAGATGATAAACCATCTCTTCTGTTGCATGAAGATATGGCAAAAAGATTAAGCAACAGCCAAGTATTTACTTCTATGTGACAACTAGATAACCATGGAATGAAATTTAACTCAGCTTGAAATAGATGGCATAATATAAAAAAGTTTGCTCTTTTGGAATTATATTACTTAGACCACCTTGAAATTATATATCTAAAGTAGGACAGCAAAAAAATCATCAGTGAAATTACCACCTTCCTATTTGCCTCGCTATATCAGCCTTTATAAAAATAAATGCCTAAATCCACTACAAAACTCAAGTTCTCTGAAGAAATCTCAACTTTACTAAAGACACTGTAGGGTCTGACCTGGAACCAGTAGAACTTCATGGTGGTAGAGAGATTCAGTACTGTGTGTCCAGAGCCAAAATTATCTTAGGCTATCAAGGACCCTCTAGACAAAAAAAAAAAGTAACCTTTGTATGTGACCTAACATTCCCTAAAACCCCTTGGAATATATTGTAAGCTGAGCAAACAACTGGCTTCTACCACTCACCTTGTGAACATCCCTTTGCTGTGGCCCACTTACATGCTGTCCACAATAATGACTTGTTGAATGCATTGACTGACTTCTTTGTTGGTTGGTTAGTTATAAAGGTTCATGTATATCACTCAGAGTAAATTGAATCTGTGTTACTAAGTCAAGGTCAATTCATTTCCATCCCCAATAATCTAGTTTTTTAAAACTTTCATTAAAGTGGAGATGTTACATTTTATGGAAACTAACACAACAACTCCTGAAATAAAGAGATACACAGGCTTTAGTTTTCTGTCTAGGAAAGGACTATATAACAAGCATTTAAAAGGCCTAATGGGAAAAGGTATGAGCAACAGAAAGCAGGACTGGGTGAAAATATCTGTGACTGAACAAGGAATCAGCAGAAATAATAGCTTTTGATGTAGAATCTCTGAAGTCACTCCCC
This sequence comes from Peromyscus nudipes, assembly GCA_902168325.1. NCBI lineage: Eukaryota > Metazoa > Chordata > Mammalia > Rodentia > Cricetidae > Peromyscus > Peromyscus nudipes. The sequence goes on from CABHPH010149851.1 coordinate 11,226, forward strand.
GTTTACTCTTGTTTCTATGTCTTAGTGGTGAAAAAACTGGTCACTGAACATTTATTGTATAAAACGGTGATTGTTGGCATTCTATGTGATTGAGTTTAAGCTGTGATGCATTTTGTTCTATTCATGCTGGTATTGAAGTAGGGTTCCATGCTCAGTGAATGCAGAAGCTAGAGCAACGACACTAATATTTTGAAATTTTTACTTCTCCATATATTGTACTGCAGTGATTTACAGGAAGGAGAATGGAACTGAAGAGGTTGCTTATTGATTGGATGGCAAGAAGGGGTTGGTTCAGCATTGTTTTTTTTTGTAAGTATAAGATGCTCATCAGTGCAGGTCACATGTTTCTTTTTGGGGGTAATTATCTTGTTCTCTGTCAGAAACTTGTAAGGTCAAAAGGTTGTGGACCAGAAAAGTTCTTTTGCATTAGCTTGTTGTTCAAATCTTAGGTAGTCTTTTAATAAAAAACCCAGAGCCAGATATCAGGGTGAAAGCTGAAAGATCAGAGAAGCAGAACAGCCTGCCCCTAGTTCTTACCTCTACAAAATTCTCAGTCTAAAGAGAATGAGTTCCTGTTTCCTCATGCCTTATGTACCTTTCTCTGTCCAGGCATCACTTTCTGAGATTAAAGGCATATGTCTTCCCAATACTGGGATTAAAGGTGTGTGCCACCACTGCCTGGCTCTGTTTCCAGTGTAGCCTTGAACTCACAGAGATTCAGACACACACACACCAGATAGGATTAAGGGTGTGTGTCACTGCTGTCTGGCCTCAATTGCTAATCTAGTGACTGGCTCTGTCCTCCCATTCCCAGGCAAGTTTATTAGGGTATATACTACATTAGTAGTATATATACTAATATATCACTACATTAGTCACTCCTTAGAAACCAGGTTCCAAACTGTCCTTGAGTAGATAGATCCTGGAAGCTTTTCCTGAAGAATACCAAAACATTTTGCTATGAAGGAATTTATATCTGGGTGTGCCAAGGCTTAACTGATATCACTCCCTTTTGCCATATTTATACATATTTACAGGATTTTATCTCCAATGCAATCAAAAGGCTCTCTGTCTTCCTACTTCTTAGGCTCCACACAAGACTCTTTTATGATTAGCTCAATGATTCTGAAAAGGCACATGCAGGAGCTTAGTTGGTTAACCTTTCAAGGTTTATAAATATTCAGCAGCTCAGTATTATTTCCCCATTCATATAAATCAAAGCTCAGTGTGTGGAAGGGAACAGGGAAGGTGAAGCTGAACATTTTACGTGAGAAACACGTCTTTCTCAAAGCCCTCTAGCTCTGGTTTTGTTTGTGTACTACCTATGATCTATCTTACTTATGACTTGGAATACCCATTGAGTCAGTTTATTTTTGTCTGATTAATTACTTAAATTCAACCTCTTAATGTGAGGGCCAGATGATTCATTTCTTGCCTCCTCATCAATTCTACCATCATTAAACAACCCCAGAACCTCACTTTGTTTCCTCATATTATGGGATGCAGGGATGGAAGTTTCCCTCAGATACTACTGGGGATGGAATAGGTGTTGAAGAGAAAATGCACACATAAAAATGACAGAAAAGTAATTTATTTAATATAGTTTATGAGACATGGGAATCTTTATAGTGAAAAGAGCATCCAAATAAATAGGAAAATCTGAATCTGTGTACACTGTCTCCTAGAGCTGATGAACAAGAGGATAGCTGTAAAAATCATAACTGAAAAAAAGAGCTGTATTTTCTAATGGTAGTAAATTGGAAGTCTAAGGACTGATGGCTATTTGTTCAGATTTTCTTCTATGTCTCTATGTCTCATGAGACATGTTCCTTCCTTGTAGGTATAAAGGGAATCTCACTTTGATTGAAGGTCTAATGATTATTTCGTGGAAGGTCAACAAGCTTGTATGGTCTGCTTTAGCTGATAAAAGGGCAAGAGTCATTTCACTTTTTGTTACCTGCTCTAAACCAAACTCTGATATTTCAACATAATAGATGTGGCTTTTCATGGCCTAAAACAGCCAAACTCCGTTGAAGCAGTAGTTCTGGGAAGTTCTTGCGGCAGGACTAGCCCAGATATGCCCTGAGTTCAAAGAATGAAAAATGGGCATAGGATTGCACAGGGTGCAGTTTGGTAGGGGACTCACAGAAATACGGCCCTGGGAAGCACGAAGTCCTGTTGCATCCTCACTGTTTAGGTCAGAAAGAGGGGCCTGTCTATAAGTTAGGTTAGGACAACAATGACTTCATCTTATCTGGCAAGTATCCATTTATGTTTTCCTTAAAGTCCTACGTAATATGGGACATTCCTGGAGCCAGTATAGAGTTGAAAGCTTTAAGATCCACAACGGCTCTGCCTATTTATAGTTTCTGGGAAACTGCAGGAAAAAACAGGGTCCCATTTGAGCAACTATGGAAGTTAGGACTCATGATGGCTGTGATCATGTCAAGTAGTCTTACTCAATGTGATAAACAAAATGTCTAATCTTATGTTACTATTTTTCTCAGGCAACATTAAAGGACTGTCAAAAAGTACTTAGATGCTTGTCCAAAACAGCTTTACTCCTAAGTGTTATGATAAGTGTCAAGATTATAACTGGGGTGGAGGAGTAGGTTTTCCTCCACAGCTAGCAAAGACCGTTGAGGGATGCACTGGCTGGTTTTGTGTGTCAACTTGACACAAGCTAGAGTCATCAGAGAGGAAGGAGCCTCCGTTGAGGAAATGCTTCCATAAGATCTAGCTTTAAGGCATTTTTCTCAACCAGTGATTAATAGGAGAGGGCCCAGCCCATGGTGGGTAGTGGCAATCCTGGGCTGCTAGTTCTGGATTCTATAAGAAGGTGGACTGAGCAAGCCATGAGAAGCAAGCCTGTAAGCAGCATCCCTCCATGCCCTCTGCATCGGCTCTTGCCTCCAGGATCCTGTCCTGTTTGAGTTCCTGTGCAGATTTCATTCAATGATAAACAGTAATGCTGAAGTGTAAGCCAAATAAACCCTTTCCTCCCCAACTTGCTTTTTGGTCATGACATTTCCTTGAAGCAATAGAAATCCCAAGACAAGGTATTATCGTTAGTGTGCAGCTTGAAAGGACAATTGGGAAGAACTTTACACAGAGGTCATCAAAGATGGTAAGGATTCTTGCTAAACTTTCTTAATGGATTTATTACTAAACACATACCACGGTGAACCGATATAATGCAAGGGGATACAGAATTCTATTAAACATAAAATGTAATCAGTTAGTAAGTGTGGGGAGCTATCTCACAAGGATGGGTCAGGTAGAGGTCTAGTCATGAAGAGGCCTTTGAGGAGCCAGATTAAAATTCTGTCAAGGACAGAGCCTTTGGTGGCAGCCAGTCACTTCCTGTGTTTTCTAGACAATTATCTTTGTTGTTATCAAAGCTTTCTGACTCTGTAGTCTAAGCTTGTAGTTTGAGCTTGTGATGATCATCTGGCCCCCACTTGCCACAACCTGTGATTACAGACCTGAGCCGCTATACCCAATATCTAGATATCTCTTTTGCTTTGTTTTCCTTGCTGCAGATATGCTATCTGAAAACACCTTGGCTCATGCTTTTATCACAGGGCTCTGCCTCTGGAACTAAGGCACCTTCAGGAAGAGATTATGCCTGTTCTGCTTGTTGCTGTTTCCCCAGTTGTTGGGTAAGATCCGATTGCACTGTGTCTCTGGGTAAGTATTTGGCAGATAAAGGCTTACATGGCAGGACATCCCTAGTGAAAACAGTGTTTTCTACCTACTTATGCATACCTGTGTCTATTCCTGGGCTGCCTTTAGTTGTTCAGATCCTTATGCAACTTGAAGTGGAGTTGTGGTGCTTGCTGAAGGGCTGCTCTTTATGAAGGGCTTCCTTTGAAGGACAAGGAAGAAAGTTCTCTGAAAATGAAATGGCTGAAAGGTATGCTGATGTTGCTGAGGTCTCCTGCAAGAGAAATTTGTTGTAGACAGAAGAAAGATAAGAAATCTATGCTTAGGGGCAGTCCCCTGGAAGTCATGTTTGTGGTACACAAGGCTTTACATGGAGGTTGTAGGAAGTGATGCAATTTGGCCGTATTTAATGTTTCAGGTAGGCTTGGGAATGACGTCAGTAGGGAGTCAGAGAGCCCACTGCAAATTCCTAGTGCAAGTCGACAACTACTGACTCAGCACCTTCTTCCAGTCCCTGAGAGAATCCAAACCCAGAAAGTACTCCCTTCCTTCCTTGTCTCTGTTTTTATAAAACGAAAAATGATGTATGGCATTTCTTTCCCTTATGTCAGGGAGATGCCCAGTCAGGCAATTTAATCATCTGCTTACTTTTTGGTTTGAAGATGGAAGTTAATTGAAGAAATTTGCCAAGGTTTGGGAAGCTGTTGGGGCACTGGAAAGTTGTTAGCTCCTAGGATCTGTTAGTTCTGACACTGAGCCACTCTGCCTTCACACCACACTCTGTTCAGTAGAGTGAAGTGTCTATAAAGTCCCCCTTGTACCACTCAACATACCCATCTTTTCCTTTACTCCTGCACAAACACAGGTGGACCTGACAGTTGGAAGATCTTTACTTCGCTCCCCTTTCATTCCCTAAAATTTTATCTTTACCTTAACAGAAAAAAATAACTTCAGTTTATTTTATTTTATTTTTTTTAGTAGATACTCCAAGAGGCAAGGTTGAAGATCTTCTAAATGTTTTCTGATTTTGTATCTGTCAAGAAAAAGGCAGACAACAATAGCTGTACTGTACCTCATCCTCTGAATGAAGCTGAGGTAGACTTAGCTCTGTAGTTATTGCTGCTGCCTTGCTTATCATGAGTTCAATCTACATGAATTCCTTCATCATTTCTCAATAGTGTTTTCCTGATGCTACCAACTACCTGTTAGTTCCTATCTCCTGCTCTTTCTCCCAGCCTAATATCCTGGGAGTTTATGCAGTCCAAAGCTTCCCATGAGCAGGAGCTACATATTAAAACTTCCTTCAAAAAGCATCAGTGACTTGGCTGCTTAAAATGAGTTGAACAAGAACAACCATCATAGAGGAGCTAATGTGGATGTGTGGGTGGAACTGAGGAGGGCTCATCCCTATGTGAAGAACTACAGGCAACTAAGGTTGGCTGAAAGTGGGAGAAATCTTTTCCAGGGAAGAGCATACCAACTGGTTCTCCAATAGCAAATGGTCAGCCCTAAGAACTATATGACTGCTATAGCCTATGAAAACCCATACCTGCCTTTGTCTTTGCTCTGCTCTATTTTTAATAATAGTTTTACTTATAGTTATGTGCACACCTATGAAAAGTATTCTAACGTATCAAATTGTTGTTTTGTCCCCTATGAGAAGTGCTCAGTGGTCAGAGAGATGGCTCAGTGGGTAAAAGTGTTCGCTGTACAAGGCTGACAACCCTAAGTTTGATCCCTGGAACTCACGTAAAATACTGGCTGTAGTGGTATATGTCTATAATACCAGCAACTTATAGTGAGGTGGGAGATGGAGATAGGAGAATTGCACTGAAATTGGAAGGTCAGCTGGATTCAAGTACACAGTGAAATAGAAATAACAAGAAAGTTCTTGCCTCTAAAACAAGGTAGAAGGAGAAATGACATTCATAATTTGTCCTCTGACCTCCATATACATGCTAAGTCATGAATACAACACATTCAAACATGTACAGAATACACACACACACACACACACACACACACACACACACACACACTCGAGGAAAAAATATATTAAAAATTAAAAGATGTAAAAGGAAGTGTTCTGCAGTATCCGACCATTATGCTTCAATATAATTAGTATGAATATTCAGAGAATGTTTTAAATATGAAAACCCATGTAACTCACTAGGATCAAAAGCTGGAATCTTCTAGAGTTGTGGAGTATCTGTACATAGAGGAAGAGAAAATCCCATAGGGTCTTAATGATACTCTTAAAAAGCTGGTTGACAAGTGAATAAAAAAAAAACTTTGTTTATTAAAGTGGATATTTTATACATAGAATAGTTCACAGAGCTCAAAGTTTGAATTTCAGCTTACATAAAACCTTCAGTAAAGAATAGAAAAGTTTCAGGCAAATGATAGGCGACGGGAAAGGACTTGGAGTCCCTAGTGTAGTAACCAAAAGCATATTGATTTAAGTGGATATTTTATACATAGGGTAGTTCACAACACTTACAATTTGAATTCCAGCTTGCATAGGCTCTTCAGTTAGAGAACAGAAAAGTTTTAGACAAATGGCAGGCAACAGGGAAAGACTGTGAGTCTCTAGGTGTGGTAATGTGGGGGGAGATAAAGAGTTGGCACATACAGAAAGGGTAGTCAGTAAGGATTGTTAATGATGGCTCCTCTAATGTCAACAATCAAACCATGCACAGTCTAGAAGGCTTGATTTATTATCTCTATAGTATCATCAATGTTTTCCTGTTGCTTTCCTCCCAGGATTCATTATCTATTTTTATTATTACTATTATTATTATTATTATTATTATTATTATGTTTTTTTGAGACAAGGTCTAGCTAGTATAGTATAGGCTAGCTTGGAATTTATGATCTTCTTTTCTCAGCCCCCTGGGTGCAATTGTTAACATTACTTTTAATTTTTATTTTATTATTAATATTATTTTAATATGTTATTTTGTGTCTCTAATATATGCCTTAAGCTAAGGACTCATGATAAAGATTAAATAACTTTTATAAATATTCAATAAAATCATGTTTATCTTTCTCTGGTGGTATATAATTAGTTGTTTATTTTGATTGAATACTCCCTGATTTATTAAAGTCATTATTCTGAGTGCAGTCAATCATATTGAAAGGACACTCTTGGCCTCTATTATGTATTGTGTTAAATGTTTTAAAAGATCCTGAAAACTCAAGTAGCACCTTAATTAAGTGCTGTAATTATCATCATGAACTCAAATACCACTGTTTTAGACTACCACTGCTGTTAATCTCTTCATTGTGGTAGTAAAGAACTGTTTATTTTTTTCTTCTCTAGTTTCTTCATTAAACACTGTAGCAAATGGCTGGTGTGTGATTAAATATTCCTTGAAGTGAATTTAAATGAAAAAAAATTTGTTCTATTTTTCAGAGGATGGAAATAATTGACAACCAGATATTTGAGTAAAAAGAAACTGTTCCCATTAGGTTAAATATTAAAGTTTCTTATATGTTTTGGGATGTCACAATTCTTTTTATTATAATGTGTGTCTTGGAAAAAAGGTTGCTTTATGATCTCATATTAATATAAAAAATAGGATATTAAAAACAAAGAATCTATTTTTTTAATCTATACAAAATTTAAGGGATGGAACTCAATAATACTATGGAGCCAGGTGGGATCAGAAATTCAGCATCATCCTCTGGTACACAACAAATTCAAAGTCATCCTGTGACCCATGAGATTCTGTCTCAAAGAAATATCACCTAGGCTATTTCCATTGCCCTTGGTCACCCACCAACCATATCTATATAATAAGTTGCCTAAGACACCGTATGTTTGGGCTGCAGAACATACAAAAGTCAATCTCACACGGTTTTGGGAACTTCTTCCCCTCTGTCTAGCTTCAGTGTTACATAGTACTACAAAACCTACTGGGGAGAAACACATCAATTACCTTATCCAGTGCTGGACTATCCTAAGCAATAGAGACACTACTGCTTTGGGGTAGCTAACTGCTTTCTGATTTCATCTGAAGCCTGCCTCACAGAAGGACTTAGTACTATGATCCTGGTCAAAAGCAGATGATTGGGAAGGTCCTAGGCCCTAGGATTGAACCTGCTACTGTTACTTTGCAAATTGGTTATGTTGTCAAATTGCATTCTAAATATTCATGTCTATGCCAATATACTTGTACTGCTCTCAACTTTGGTTGGAGAAGGTTCTTTCTTCAGCATCCAGTGCATAAATTCATAACTATTCAGAGTGATGAGAATAAGAAACTGTGAGGACTCAGCCCTAAATGGAAAACTTTTGTCAATACTCTTTCTTTCCTGCTGAGGCTCATAGAACATCGCAGGAGAACAGCACAAAGAATATAAAAGTCAGAGCATGGGGAGCAGTGCTGTGAAATTCTATCATCTGGGCATGAAATGATTATTTTCATTTATTTTATATTTATTTTACATCCAGTAAATTCAGTTTCCCCTCCATCGTCTCCTTCCATTCCCTCTCCAAAGTCTCCTCTGTTCCCACTCCCAATCTCCACCTTCTTCTGTTTCTGGTTAGGAAAGTGCAGATCTCCTATCAACAAAATATGACATATCAAGTTGCAGTAAGATTAAGTGCCTTCCCATGTATTAAGCCTGGGCAAGGTTACCCAGTTTGAGGAGTCGGGTCCCAAAAGCAGTAAAAGTGTCATAGACAGCCCCTGTTCCCACTGTTAGGAGTCCCACAAGAGGACCAAGCTATTCAACTGTAAGATATATGCAGAGGGCCTAGGTCAGTCCTATGTAGGCTTCCTGGTTGTTAGTTTAGTCTCTGTGAGCCCGTTAGTTGGTTCTGTGAGTTTTCTGTGGTGTCCTTGACTCCTCTGGCTACTACAATCTTTTCTCCCCATCTTCTTCAGGATTCCCTGAGCTCTGCCTAATGTTTGGCTGTGGTTCTGATCTGTTTCTATCATTTGCTGAATGAAGCCTCTCTGATGACAGTTGGGCTAGGCAACAATCTGTGTGTATAACATAATATTGCTAGACATCATTACATTGACATTTTTTCCCCCTCTAGTTGTGTTTGGTTCGATCCTAGGTCTGAGAGTTCTGGTGCTCTAGGCAATGTCAGGAGTGGGTTTGCTCTCTTGGCACAGGTTTTAGGCTAGATTGCTCATTGGTTGGCCACTTCCTCAATCTCTAGGCCGCCATTACCCCAGAACACCCCACAGGCAGGACAGACTGAAGGTTGAAGGTCATGTGGTTGGGTTGGTTTCCCACTCCCTCCACCTGAAGTCTGGCCTGGTCACAGAAGATGGTCAGTTCAGGCTATGTATTCACTATTGCTAGGAGTCTTAGCTGGGGTCATCTGTGTAGATTCCTGGAAAATTCCCTTTGTGCCAGGTTTTTAACTGACCCTGAAATGAGCCCCTTCCCAGTAGTCTCTTTCGGTATGATCCCTGTCCATCCCACCCTCACCCAATCATTCATGTTTCTATCACCACCTGCCTTTAATCCACTTATGAAATCTCCTCTATTTTCCCTTGCCAGAGAGATCTGAGCATCCTCCAATAAACTCTCCTTGTTACCTGGTCTCTCTGGGTTTGTGGATTGTAATTATCCTTTATTTTACAGCTAATATCCATTTATGAATGATTACATACCATGTGTGTTATTTCTCTTTCTGGGTTACCTCACTCTGGATGGTCTTTTTTTAGTTTCATCAATTTACCTTCAAATTTCCTGGTATCATTGTTTTTAGCAGCTGAGTAACACTCCATTGTGTAAATGTACCACATTTTCTTTATCCATTCCTTGGTTGAGGGACATCTAGGTTGTTTCCAGGTTCTGACTATGACAAATAAAGCTTTTATGAACATAGTTGAGCAAGTGTACTTGAGATATGATTGAGCATCCTTTGGGTATATGACCAAGAGTGTTATAGCTAGATCTCATGGTAGATTGATGCCCAGTTATCTGAGAAACCACCACATGGATTTCCAAGGTGGCTGTACAGGTTAGCCCTCCCACCAGCAATGGAGGAGAGTTCCCCTTGCTCCACATCCTCCCCAGCATGAGCTATCATGTGTTTCTTTGATCTTAGCCATGCTGACAAATGTAAGATGGAATCTCAAAGTTGTTTTGATTTCTATTTCCCTGAGGGCTAAGGATGTTGAAAATTTCTTTATGTATATCTCAGCCATTTGAGATTCTTCTGTTGATAATTCTCTGTTTAGATCTGTATCCTACTTTTTAATTGGATATTTTGTATTTTGATGTCTAGTTTCTTAAGTTCTTTATATATTTTGGAGATCAGCTGTCTGTTAGATGTGGGGTTGGTCAAGATCTTTTCCTATCTGGTAGGATGCCATTTTGTCCTATTGACAGTCCTCTGCCTTACAGAAGCTTTTTAGCTTAATGAGGCCACATTTATTAATTGTTATTCTTAGTGTCTGTGCTACTGGTATTCTATTTAGGAACTTGTCTATTTGCATTCTTCTACATGCAGGCATCCAGTTATGCCAGCACCATTTGTTGAAGATGCTTTCTTTTTCTCCATTGGATAATTTTGGCTTCTTTGTCAAAAGTCAAGTGTCCATAAATGTGTGGATTTATGTCTGGGTCTTCAATTCAGTTCCATTGATCAATGTGCCAGTTTTTATGCCAATATCATGCTGTTTTTATTACTATAGCTATGTGGTAGAGCTTGAGATCACAGACGGTGAAACCTCTGGCTGTTCTTTTATTATACAGGATTGTTTTAGCTATCTTTGTTTTCCATATGAAGTTGAGTATTGTTCTTTCAAGGTCTGTAAAGAATTGTGTTGGGCTTTAATGGAGATTGCATTGAACATGTAGTTTGCTTTTGGTATAATGGCCATTTTTACTATGTTAACCCTAATAACCCATGAGCATGGGAGATTGTTCCCATGATACCTTCTTCAATTTCTTTCTTCAAAGTCTTGAAGTTTCTATAATATAGGTCTTTCACGTGTTTGGTTAGAGTTATACCAAGATATTATATATTGTTTGAGGAGATTGTAAAAAGTGTCGATTCTCTGATTTCTTTCTCAGCCCATTTATTATTGTTTGTATATAGGAGGGCTACTGATTTTTTTGAGTTAATCTTATATCTAGCCACTTGACTAAAGGTGGTTATCAGTTGTAAGAGTTCCCTGGTAGAGTTTTTTTGGGTCACTTGTTTATACTATCATATAATCTGTGAATAATGATACTTTGACTTCTTCCTTTCCAATTTGTATCCCCTTGATTTCCTTTAGTTGTCCTCTTGTTCAAGCTAGAACTTCAAGTACTATATTGAATAGGTATGGGGAGAGTGAACAGCTTTGACTTGTTCCTGATTTTAGTGGAATTGTTTTGGGTTTCTTCTCCATTTAATTTGATGTTGGCAACTGGCTTGCTGTATATTCCTTTTATTATGTTCAGGTATATCCATTGTATCCCTGATCTCCCCCAGACCTTTGTCATGAGGGACACTGGATTTTCTCAAAGGCATTTTCAAAATATAATGGGAAGATCATGAGGTTTCTTTCATTCAATTTGTTTATATGGGGGATTACACTGACAGATTTTCATATGTTGAACCATCCCTTTATCTCTGCCGTGAAGCCTATTTGGTCATGGTGGATGATCATTTTTATGTGTTCTTGGATTCAGTTTGAAACTAGAATTGGAATGATTATAGGTCTAGGTGTTGATTCCTCCATTTGTCTTTTTTGGATGAGTGTTTAATTTGGTTTCTATTTCCTTGTTGGTTGTTTGGCCTAAATGGTGAAGGGTTAGGAAGTGACAGAGCAGAGATTGGAACTTGATGCCCCCAGACTATGTTATGGTAACTTCCTTTCTGTGCATGGAGGAGGGTAGTCTTTATCTCTACCTTACTGCCCCTCACCCTAGGGATCTGGTATCTTTGGCCCAGCTGTGGGCCTCTGAAGTGGAGACAGGTAGAAATGGATTTCCCAAGACATGTGTTGACTCAGGTTAGAGGGAAGCCTAATCAAACACTGGGAGAAACAGAAGGTCAAATGGTGAGTGATGCAGACAGGCAGGAGAGATAGAGGCAGATAATTGACCTTCAGACTCCCAATTTCCCTTGCAGAACTTCCAAGAGACCTTGGGTGGATCACTTAACCTCCAGCTACCTGATCTGCAAAATGGGCCAGACCATCCTCCCAGCCCTGCCCTTTTCTGAAGGCTGATATTTTCTTTTTTTATTTTATTTTATTTATTAAACTTTCTACTCATTGTACATACCAACCACAGATCCCCCTCTCCTCCCTCCTCCATGAGTTGTTACTGTCCAGCATGTTGTCACAGCAAGTGCATGATGTGTGGCTGCCCTATCAGCTAGGGTGAAAAACAGTTACAGTCAGCGGTCTCCTCTGTGAAAGGAGATCAGCTACACATGATGCCTGAAGCAAGTGGCTTTCGCTGTGGTTTTGTTATTTTGGTCTTGCTTTGTATGTTTTTGTTTTGTTTTGTTTTGTTTTGTTTTAGACAGAGTCTCACTGTGTAGCCCTGGCTGTCCTGGAACTCAGAGATCTGCCTTCTGAGTGCTGGGATTAAAATTATGTACATGCAGACAGAACATTATATATACAATAAATAAACAAACAAACAAACAAATATTTCATAGTATGAAAAAATGGTGAAGGGTTCTGGTAACTAGAGAGTCTTCAGGTCCAGTAGGGTGTCCCCTCTGGGGTTTTTGGGACCTGGAGTCCCTAGATCTGACCTGGCTTCTGGTAAAACAGAAATCTTCTTCTGAAGTTGTAGGTCAGGATATGGAGTTGTGGGTGGGAGACTTGAGGGGGCTTAGGGTTGCAGTATGGAGTTGTTGGGGGTTGAGTGGACAGTGAGCAATATCTTGCCTGAGGTTCCTAGGTCCACCCTAGCCTCCAGTACAGCTGCCAGGGCTAGGGTCCTTAGATCCAGCCCTGCTCCAGTAAAGCTGAAGTCTGTATCTAAAGTTGTAGGCTGGGATATGGAGCCTGGGGGAGGTGTGAAGTCTGGGTTGTTAGGTGGGTTTTAAGCAGGTGCTGGGTGGTGTGTGCTGTCTTCCCTGGAGTCCCTAGGACCACTCTGGCCTCCGGTAAAGCTGCTGTGATTGTATACTGTGAGATATTTAACCACACTGTGTAAAGATATGTCACTGTGACTGGTTTAATTAAAAGCTAAATGACCAATATCTAGACAGGAGCTATAGCAGAGACTTCTGGACAGAGAGAGCCCTGAGAAAAAGAAAGGCAGAGAGTCACCAGCCAGAGAGAGAGGAAGCATCATGGGGAGTACAGAGTAAAGGTAACCAAGTCACATAAAAGAATGTAGTTTAAAAGATATGAGTTACTTTAAGTTATAAGAACTAGTTAGGAACAAGCCTAAGATATGACTGAGCTTCCATAACTAATAATAAGTCTCCATGTCATTATTTGTGAGCTTGTAGCAAAAAGAAAGTCAGACTACAGTTGTGGGCCCTAGTGTGGAGCCCAGGGTAATGGGTGAAGTCTGGGGTTGTTCAGAACTGATTATTAGACTTGTAACTCATAGTAGCATGGTTAACTGCACAAGACCAGCACAAAATCAAGACAATTACAACTCTGGAGTGAGGGATCTCTAGCCTCTACTCTTATTAAGTGGTTATTGGCAGTTGATATTTGCTGAAGGAGAATGTTTTGTTCTTCTCTAAGGATGTGGACATTAGTAGGTTTCCTATGTCCCAGTGGCTGGCCCTACAACCATACACACATGGGCAATCCTAATAGAACACAGTGGATTAAAATGTAAAGAAATTGGAAGGAGGATATGAGGTTAGTTAGAGGGAAGACATGGGGATGTGTTTGATCACATTTGATAGTATACACATTGAGTCTAGTCTGTAATAGGACAACACTCCAGTGATAGTTTGAGCAAACTGAATAACAGAACATGACACAGGGAGCTAGTTGGTATGTCTAAGGAGTAGCTTAAAATGGATGACAATGCTAGCTCCCAGTACAAACTTGAGCCATTACTGTTAAGTCAATAAGGGATCAATACATATTCTTATTACAGTAAGTGTGTTCCACATACTGTTCAAATATAAGTCTTAAATAAAAAAGACATTATTGTTTATGAATACACACCTTCTCTTATTCCCTGGCCTTGCCTTAAGTAAATAATATGCTTAACTAGATCTCACCATTTTAATGGTCGGTGTAGTATTCACAATAGTGAATAGTGTCACACTATTATTCACAACACCAACATGTCTAAGTCCTCAAGATTATTCCAAGCCCACTACGGTCAGCATAGAAACAGCTGGTGACACTGTCCAGGACACATTGTCAGAAGATAGCCTCTGTCTCCACCGTTATACAGCCCTCATGTGTAAGTGCTTTCCCACATGTCTTGTTTTTATTGGATGCACATGGTTAATGAGGAAATGCTCTGCTTGCTGTAGTTCTGCTGCTGTGACTATGGGTTCCGGCAAGTGATGTATTTAGCTGCTGTGTTGTTTGTGAGTACTGTAGTCCTCTTTACTCACTCCTAATGTGTAAAGTGCTTTAAAAACCTTGCAACCATTCAAGTAAAAGATGCAACTCAGTGCCTCGCTTTCCACCATGGCCACGGGGCTCAGTAATCTATAGATCATGTAATAATTTCATTTAGCAGCACAATAAAAGTCAAATTAGCTTCCACGAGACAGTTATGTATTATAATCTGTATTACTGTGGCCTCCTACTGACTGTATTAGCATTGTAATGTTATTTCTCCTTCTAGGATTCTCTGAGTTTTTTTTCTTTCAGTTTATATTTATTGAATCATTATGAAAGCTGAATTCTTAAAGTCTTGAAGAAATGAATTTATATAAAAAGTTAATGCGCAGTGGTAATGATCTTGGCTTCCAATGTATCACTTTTTCCTTCTCTAAAGTGGTTCCTTCAGCTGCTGGATTTTCAGAGTGGAAAAATGGGCCTCTGTTGAAAACTAAGGGCTAGACTCTGTGTCGCCATCACTTAGAGTCAGCATTTCCAGTGGCCTTTTTTTCTTCTTCTTTATGCAATGATACTCTCCAAAGTTACTACTCCATATTGTGTAGGAAATGCATCATTCTGTCTGCATTTCACAATACTTGACCACAATTTCTAGTCTTCTATATATAAAATTCACATGGAGCACAACATGTGTGTGTCTGTCAGGGGTAGATGTGGGTGTGTATGTGAAGTTCGAGGGTCAGGTGTATCAAGAACATCTTATCTGGCAAATTAGAAATGGAATTAAAGTACTTTTAGTCCAAGGAAATGCCTTGATACTTCCAGAGCCTTGGGCTCATGCATCTTTTTGAAAGACCTTTCATAATGTAGAGATTTTCTATTTAGCTACTTTACAAAACACTCTTCATTTTATGCTTGAAACTACTTAATCATGATCCAGTTATGGCTGGAGAGGTTAACAATATGAAAGTACTCTACCTTAAGGAAAAAAACAATCAATCATATAAGGTTTCAGTATTAACTACTATTTATAGACATTTCAGTAAGAAACACTTATTATAGAATCCCTATGCAATCAACTCCTGCTCAGCCCAAACATAGTCAGTTTTTAATTTCTTTTTATATTAGTTAATTAATTAATTAGTTAATTAATTAGTTTTGCATACCAACCACAGTTTCCCCTTCCTCCTCTCCTTCCATTCCCTCCCAACACCTCCTTTCTCCCTGCCCATTCAGTCCTCAGAAAGGGTAAGTCCTCCCATGGGAGTCAACAAAGTAAGGCATATCAAGTTGAGACAAAACCAAGCTCCTCCCCGCTGCATCAAGGCTGAGTGAGGCATCCTACCAAAGAGCGTGGGTTCCAAAGAGCCAGCTCATGCACCAGGGATAGATCTTGGTCCCACTGCTAGGGGCCCCACGAACAGACTAAGCTACACAACTGTCACGCACATGCAGAGGGCCTAGGTCAGTCCCTTGCAGGCTCCCTAGCTGTCGGTTTAGAGTCCATGAGCTCCCACGAGCTGGAGTCAGCTGTCTCTGTGGGTTTCCCCATCATGATCTTGGCTTCCCTTGCTTATATCATCCCTCTTCCCTCTCTTCAGCCAGACTCCTGGAACTCGACCGACCCTTAAAGTGTTCTCAACCTTTCACTTTGCAACTGCCTCACTCCAGTTCACCAGACAACACTGTCCTTGGGTCCTGTTATCTTAGTGCTATGTCCAACTCAGCAAAGATGATGGAGCATCATCTCAATGATGAGAGGTTCATCTCCACATGGAAAGGTTGAGCTCTGGCCAGAAACCCTTTGAGAAGACTCCTTGTGGTTTGTGTTTCACAAAGAAGGAAGGAGAGTGGAGGAAAGAAGCAAAAGTATGTGCTGTGTTTGTAACTCCAGTGTTTATGGCAGGACTTGGAGGATATAGAAAGCAATAAAAGAAGGAAGAGAAGAAAATAAGTAAGAAAGAGGAGAGGTCAGGGAATCAGTGGAAGAGGAGGGGAAGATGAAAACTACAGGAATGAACTTGGCTTTATCCTTTATTTCTAACTCATCTTTTTTTTTTTTTTTTTAAGAGCTTAACTTTCCAGAAAGGAAACAAAACCTTGAGTAGTTTGCCTCCATCTCTTAGGTGGTAGCTTTTCTCTTCTGTGTTTGGCTAAATATCCATAAATGGTCTCATTGGTTAGGAAGGATGGAATAACAGAAAAAGAAAGAAAAGTTGATTGACTCAATAAGCATGAGCAACAAGAAAAAACTACCATGGGCCATTAAGGTAAAAATCTCTCCATCCATGGCATAGTAAAAATATGCATTTGGAATACATCATCCTCTACCCCAGTCCACTCCAGTTCTCAGTCTATACATTTTGTTAATGTTCTGTTCTGTTCTTGGTTTTTGCCAACACACACTATTTCCATGACTGTGGCTTTTAAAACACCTGGCAAGAATTCTCAAGTCTGGCTGCAATTACAAAATCACAAATATTTCAAGACACATGTTCTTCATCAATTGTAAATTCATAGCCCTATTTATCTCTTTACCGAGTTTTGATTTTGTGTTACAAAGTCTATTTATTTCAATGTCTTCACTATAAAAAAGTCTGTTGCAGGTGGTAGTTTCCGTTAAATGACAGCCTCATCAGTTTAGGAACACGGTTGGTAAAGACATTTTGATAACTTACTCAGCTTTCTTTAGGAGGGAAAATAATTCCAACTTAAATTTTGATGACTATCCCAGACTCATCTTGCAGACATCAATGGCCAGATGCAGCATTCCATGCAACATTCCATGCTCAAATATACATGAACACTTAACTGTTTTCTTTATTTTTTTCTTCTCCAACTCAATAGACTGGCATCTAAATATATATATATATATATATATATATATATATATATATATATATATATATCCCATACCAGTCACTTTATCAGACATTATAAAACACAAATATAAATAATATAGATCATTATATATTCTTTGAGGTGCTCAAGGTTGAAGAAGGGACATAATGGTCAACACTCAACTGTGACAGATCTGAAAACTGGCATGATAAAAGACTGAACATCCTAATGTGGAGATAATGAACAATGTTTAAAGAATCAAAGAGGAAGGAAAAGGAGTTCACAGGGAGTAAGTGTCACTGAGAACCTTGGTGGATAGAAGGATTCTCTGAGCTCACACAGGCAGCAGGGAGGAAGGGGGCAATTTCCCAGGACCCAGCGATGTGAAAGCAATTGTGTGTGTGGTATTTTCCTTGAAGAGTGGGTACTTTGGTGTGGCGACAAGAATGTTTCATGATAACCTGTGAACATAAGCCTGTGGTCCTCATTCTTGACTATGCTTTACTAACAGGTGTAGGGCAAATGAGGTGGAAGGATGGAGGAGCTTCATGGGTCCTCCATTTCAGTTTAACCACACTGTGATCTTTGTCAAGTTCTTCATGCGTCTTTTAGTTTTCTCACACATACATGGAGAATGAAAGAAAAAATAGCTCCCACATCATGGTATGGTTTCCAAGATCAAATGGAGTGATGCCTATAGAAAGATCCAAACAACACCTGACAGTTCGAAATAGGCTAAACAATGTTAACTATTATCAATATTGTTTGATAGTAAAGAAATTGTGGTGTAATCTTTGAGATACTAACTGGCACTATGTACTTTATGTGATACAGAGAGGTGGACTTTAGCTCATGATTTTGGAAGTTCAAATCCAAGACTGGACAGTACCATCATCTGGAACTTTGTCATGGGCATCATATCTTGGCAGGAGGTCATGCTAGACTTAGTCATGACATATAGAACTGGGAATCAGAGAGATAAAGGTTGCAAGGGTCCCATTATCACATTTGAAAGTCTATTCCCAGTGACCCAAGAACTTCCCCCAGGCCCCACCTCTTCAGAGCCACAGTGCCTGTCATGCTTGTGGTCAAGTATACAGAATGCAGGCCTGTGAAGGACACTGTCCACTCCACAGCAAATTTGGGAAGAGAGGTTAAAATTTCATTGATGGTATCCACTCTGGAGTTAGGCAGGCTAAGGAGTGCTTATGACTTTGGGAGTCTGCCTAAGTTATCTGGTCCTGTAAGCTAAAGAAAGAGTCAGTGAAGTATTACAGCTTAGCTTTGAGGTTGAAGAGATGTAAAACACTCAGTGTAGCCCACTCCACAATGAGGTCCACTATTAATGTGAGGGTGACAGTGTAGAGTAAGAAAACAAAGGTTTTGTATTTACTTCTTGTCCCTAAACAGAAGTGAGAATTACATGTGAATAGTTCAACTGGCTGTGAGAAGGTGGAGACTAATGCTTAGGTGGTGGAGGTTTGTGTGTGGATTTCCTGGGGGAAAATGGATCATCTAGAAGCTTCTATTTTTAAAGGACCGGTATGTGGAGGTATTGGATTGGCAGACTCACACGCTTCCAGTTTCTCCATTATCCTAAATGCAATTTCTACAATCAAGCAGAGACTCAAATCTCTCTGTGTGCTGCTGGAAGCCAGACTTCTGACTCTGAGCATTAAAAATGCATTTTGCCCATGAAGCTTCTTGGCAGAGAAGTTTATTTCAAATAGCAGAGTCTGTGGTGAGCCGGTGTAGAAGATGCACTGGAATGAGGAACCCACCCACAGGGCAAGCTGAAAAAAAAAAAAAAAAAAAGATTGTTACCCTCAGCCATTTACTCATGCACGTGATATCTTGTTTACTATTCTTGCATATTATTATCCTGTTGTTTTCAGATGTGAGGAAAAATCTTAGGCACATTAACTGATTTGTCTAAAGTTTCATGGAAAAATAACGGTAGAGGTTGTTTGGATTGTGTACGATCCAACTCGATGTTCTCAGGCACCCGACTGCACGTTACATTAGGTGGTGATTTTTGAGATGAGGGAAGGAGGTCTAGCCTCATCTTAAAAAGACTTGACATCAGTTTCAAGCTGATGTGTTTCAACTAAAATGCACGATATCCACTTAAGCAGTTCTCTCGGAGCCTGCTGTAGAAGTCTGTACGGAAACATCTTTCAGCTGATGTGTACATTTCCGGTGGCAACATGCTAACAAACTGACCACTTCACAAAGCTGAGGGGACAATGGCAAGTCATAAGCACATCAGCTGAAGTACATTAGTGTCACGTTCTCATCTCAATCACCCAGTGTACTGCAGCTAGTGTGTTTCTAAGTATGTACTGGGAGATGGTCACAGCATAGCGTACTATCCATTATTTAATCATGGTTTTTTTTTAAAAAAAAACTTTAGATAGTCAATAGCTTTATTTTTCCTCAATACACATTGAGAAAATTAGTCTGAGAAGTTTTGTGAAATAGACTACAGGAGCATGTACAAAATCAGGGAGAAGTACCTAGTGGGAGATGTCCATCTGAGGGCTCTTTCCCCTGATCTAGGCTGTGTTTTCATATTCAGATGAATTGCTTTGGGCTCTACTGCTATCTATGGTGGGAAAGTTGAAGGCCTCTTTTACTTTGGGAATTCAGGTATTTCTCAAGGGATTTATATTTTCTTTGCTTGTTTGTTTTTCTTTGCATTTCCTACTTTCCTTAAATTATTAAGTTTTATTCATTTTCTCCTTTGCAATCTCCTAGTTCTTATGAAAGCTTACAGGTGTTTCAAATTTCTGAACTTTACACATTTTTTAGCATGTAAGACAGTTGTGTATAACAGACATTTTGATGATCATGAGTAATGAATGGGATTCCATGAGTCATTGATGCGCAATTGAGTATTGCTGTGACTTTTCTTTTAAACCTCAGGCCTCATCACCTCCAGCTCCTAGATGCTTGGTCTCTTATAGCCACCTCGAACATCATCTTCCTGATTCCTCTGTCCTTAACCCATACATGAGGTTACCATCCTGTTTTTCTAAGCCACACTTAGAAATCCATTTCCCCTTTATTTTATTAAACAAACCATCTTTCTGTTCACATAACTCCTTCTGTTTGCCAAATCCTATAAAAAATAATACAAAAAAATCACCAAAATATTTCACCAAATCATTTTGGTAAAACAAAATTTAAAATTTATTTCTTGTTCTAAAAATAACAAAGCTGTTTTGGTATGCTTTCATTTTGGTGAATATGCAAATAAAAACACCTTCACAGTTTATGGGGAGAATGGTACCAGGTTAGATATAAATCAGTCTCTAGCAAGCTACTCTCAATAAAATATGTGAAAAAGAATCCATGAGTTTTGTTCCATTTTTTAAAAAAATGTGCAAATCAAAAGCAAGATAATTTACTGGATAAACATATCTTGTTTTAAGAAAAAATGATTCAATGTGATAGTATTTTTGAAGGTTTGTGTTTAATGTATTTTGTGTAATTAAATATTTCCCTACAGTTTAGGTATGGCATAAGGCCTGAAGAAGGTCTCTGATCTACAAGAAGTGAATATATAAAGGGGAGAGCAGGGCCAGGTAGGGTGTAGATCTACATGTTCATCATCAAGGAATAGCTCTCTGGAGAGAGGACCGAGGATCTTATTCTACCTGAGAAAAGGAGAGCCATCAATAAGTTATTGGAAAAGGTTGGGACAAAATAGAGACTGATGATATGTCTAAAGATGTTGATTATTATGGGCAGCTAACTAGACAACAAACAATGAGCATTAATATTCACAACTGTGGAGTCTCAGAGCATTCTGAGTACATCTAGCCTGTCCAGCATGACAGTATACCTGTGTCTCAGGAAGCTTTCAGGTCATCAGAAGAGAGAACTATCTGAAGGACATTCCAAGAGCTAAAGAAATCTTGCTATTCTGAGCATGAATGTCCCTGTAACCTAATATTTCTATTGAATTTATAGATGGATATTATGAATACCTGTTGGGGATGCTGGTGAGCTGGGGATGCATCTGGGTTAAGAGTTCTCCCGTCTATTGATCTCAGCACAATAAAGGTAAGTGGTGCCCCTGGAAATTGGATTTTTCTGTGATGGAGATGTACTGAATCATGAACTATAGTTATACCCCCTCGTGTTTCAGGGACATTTATAAAAGCTTCTGGGGCTAAATCAAATCAGACCCAGAGAATATAGAAAAAAAATATTTGCAGCAAGCTTCAATAGGTCATCTAAAATGTCACTTAAAAGAATAGTGTTTCTGGACTGGTCCTGGGGAGACCACAGAGATTTTTTAAAACTACTTTCAGTGTTTTCCGTGTTATTGCCTTACATTCCTGGAAATTAGATTAAAATGAATAATTTTAGTGATAATATATGTATATATTTGTATGCACACATGTATATGTGTTTAAAGGCAAGATATAGCTTCTGTATTCTAAACCCTATACACGGTTTTTAAAGTATCGCAAATACTTTATATTATGTCCTTTTCACATATATTTATTTCAACTAAACTTAAGAAGAGAAAATCTAACTTAAAACTTTGAGAACAAGTAGTTTAAAAATGCCCAACATAAATTATATTAAATAAGAAACTGGCGGACAAAAGCTGAGGTACAGACATCTGTCAGTGCATGAAATTTTGGTTGATGGCAGATGTTATGTTACTAGAGTTGGAAACTAAAGAAAACTTACAAAAAGATGTCAATGTTGCTAATACAAACTTTACTGAGCTCTCAATTTTTTTTAAGACAGGGTTTCTCTGTGTAGCCTTGGCTGTTCTGAAATTCACTCTTTAGACCAGGCTGGCCTCTGCCTCCCAAGTGCTGGGATTAAAGGTGTGCACCACCACCACCGTCCAGCTGAGCTCTCAAATTTTAACTGAACTCCAAAGTTGAATTCTTATGGAAAGAGACCTGGCTTTGCATGAATGTTCTTTTGCTCGTGGTTTCTGGTGTACTAACGACAACAGTATAACACTGAAGTATTGTAAATCACTCATACCCTCCCCCACTTTACACTTATAACCATGCTGTGTTTCCTCTTTCTGTTCAGACTCACTTGCCCAAGTAATGTAAGAAACCCCTTCAGGGTGAAATTATCTGGTATTGGTCTTGGGACGATGAAATTTATAGACTAGACTTAACTTTTCCATTACCAGTGTAGTGACCATGTGCAAAGCATTTAATTTCCCTGGATGCATAGGCTAAATAGTTTTAATAATTCCAGTTTGCTATATGCCAATACTTTACTAAGTATATTTTCTAATTATTAATAGAACTTCCAAATAAATATACTCCCATTGACTCAGGGAAGAATGGAGCTTTGAAGATGATAAGAAAATTACCCAAGCTTAGAGAGCTAATAAAAAGCAGAAATGAAATTTTAATTGAGGTATGTTCATTCTAAAAGTGTTTTTATTCATTGTGGGCTTTCTGTTTGTTTGTTCTGATTTGTCCTGCTGGGTTCTATACAGTCCTGGCTGTCCTGTAACTAGGTAGTTTATTTTCAAGTTCACTATCTTTCTCTCTTAGCTTCCTAAGATCTTGAATCACAGGTGTGTCGCTAAAATCCATGTTCTTAGTCAGCATTCTACACTGCCTTCCAGAAGAAGTGTGAATGAATTATGAATTAGCTTGGCAATATAACAGTAACAAACATACTTTGGGATCCAGGGACCCTGAGCTTTAATTCTAAAGTTACTGGCTCTGACAGCTTGGGGACTTCAGTGTGTTACCTCCTGTGTACTTCAGTGACCCTATCAGCAAAATGCAGGTGATAATAGTATTACCTATTAATGTGTGTGAAATGTAAGCCAAATAGAAGAGCCTGTGGTGCAAGGGGGTGGGAGGTGGGGGAGAGTAATAGAAGTAATAGATTCATGTGAATGGTGATTTGCTTGTGAACAAAAAATATAAATATAAAATCAGAAGAAGGTGTGAAAAACACAAAGGTTAGTGAACAAATATTTATTAATCTATTCTAGGTTTTAGAAAAGAAATACAACATGCAAAGCACAAGGGTTTTTTTTCCCTAAAAATAATGACTCCATAGAGGGAAAACCTTTGACTGTCTTGGAGTTTCCCAACAATTCATGAATGACCACCAGGGATTGAAAATTTTAAGAGAGAAATAAAATATCTTCAAAGGTATTTCATAGAAGACACAATAAATAAAACAGAAATGTTCGTGTATGTTTGAGCATGGAATACTGCATCTGGCCATTGATGTCTCTAATTAAAAAATCTGATATGCAACCCCAAAGGAGTCACTATTTACAAGATGAGAACCACTGCTTTAGACAATCATCTTCTACCAAGACGAAAGATGTTTATAGATTTAAACAGGTGTCAACTCCAATCACTTGTCTTTCATTCCCTGGAGGACTATTTTGAGGAGAATTTTGAAATTCCATTTAGGTACTACAGGAAAGGGAATCATAATTCCATTGGATTCCAATATCCAGAGGAAGAATCCAAAATAAAAGGCCCTAAATAAAAAATAAAAGCCTAAACACCCTGAGTGGTCAAATGAGAAGTCTTGTTGGCCATTACCATCACAACACTAGGTACCTCCCTCTTTATAGAGTCCAGGTTATACATTTTCCTTGGTATAGAATGTCCAGTTAATTCTTAGGCCTGGCTTACTTGACTTGAACACACTCATGAGCCCCTACAGTCAAAATTTCCCCCAATAAATTAAGAAAGTGGAACCCTTCTATGCTCAGGAATAAAAATTGATCTGTCTGTGTTTTGTGGTAATATTAGATGGACATGTCCACAAGGTGCAGGGTCATCCTACATCTTCAAAATGCTTATAAAAAAGTCTCTTGGGGTACAGCACAGTCTAGAAAACAACTTTGTTACACAATATGGAGGGCTTTGGGCCAGGTACAACCTGATATCCACAAAATACTTAGTATCCATCAACAAATATTTGTTAAACAATCCAACTATTTTTCTGCCTTCACAGTGTATACAACATGTAGTTCTCTATTGGCATTTAGTGATTTACTCTGCTTTTATTCAGCCGGTATTTCTAGATTTTATCTATTTCAAGCTGTGACCTTATACCAATTCAAAAAAATGCTTCCCTCGATTTTACCAGGTGCTTAATGTACAGATCTCAGATATAGTAGTATCAGAGGCTATCCAGGGACTCTGTGATACTCATCAGCTTTTCCAGAGTTTAGCTTTCAATCTGATGTCAGAAACAGCTATATGGGAAATGTCCCCTGTTAAATTAGTAATTTGTTGATTTTAAGTAAAATCTGATTTCTAATGATGGGAATACAATTAACATTTCGGCATTTCTGGCACCAGTTGTATTGTACAAGAGTCCAAAACTCAAATTCTTTGGCTTTGAAGCTGTATGCTGTTTGAGACTTTATAAATATAAATAAGCTCTCATGAAGTATTAATAATCATCTCTAGGCCACAAAGAGAAAAAAAAACAAAAAGAAAGAAAGAAACCCATGATATCTTTAAATCCACAAGCTGAGAAGTCACTTAAAAATAATAGCCAGACTATGAGATGAGTTGGTGGGCAAAGCACTTGTCATGGAAATCGTGACCCCCTGAGCTCATAGCCCAGAACTGATACAAAGCCAAATGCAATAGTAGCATGTGTCTGTAATCCCAGCACTGCTGTGGATAGGTGGGAGGCAGACATTGGGAAGATTACAAAAACTTGCAGACCAGCCAGCTTGGCATGCAGAAAATAACAAGAAACCTTGTCTCAAACAAACAGGAAGGAAAGGACCAACACTAGGTTGTCCTATGACCTCCACTCATGCACTGTGGCACACCTATGCTCATACCCACATGCACACCCACATGCATGCATACCCACACGCACACATTCATAATCCATGTATCTATTACACAATGATTAAAGAATATAATAACCAGATTAAAGAACATAATAACCAGAAAGCCAGTAAGCAATAAGCATTTCCTTATTTTATTTATTTATTTGCTCAAAAGTGGGGGGAAAAATCTGTGCTTTACGTGATACCACACTCATATCACACACAATCATGCACACACACAACATGGGCTCTCTGGCATTCTGGTAAGTAAGGAAGATCAGGCTTTTGGAATGTAGATTCCTAATAAGCTTCCCATATTACTGTGGATCATTCTACACTCATATAGCAGACCTAAGTATGACTCAATGGGTTTAAAAGATGAATATATAAAGTTGGGAGAGAAAAGAGGTTGGGAGTATAGGAGGAACTGCAGGGCAGGGCATGGGGGTAGATGTGATTAAAACACAGTATACTCACGTATGAAATTACCAAGCAGTAATTTTTTAAAAAATTCTCACGCATTCATTTGTTGGTCCTTCTTAAAAGAAAACAACCAAGGAAAACAAAACATTCTAACTTGCAATTTTTTTTCTGAGTTTCTGTTACCCAAAGTCAACTGGTATCATTATGGATTGATGATCGTTTTTCTTGTGTGTTCATAACAATCCTGATAGTGCGATACTGTGCCATGAGGCTTACATAATTCTGTTTACTTCATCTCATCATACAAACATCCTCTCACATTATCACAAGAAGAAAGAGAGGGAGGCAAGATATTTTATGGAAGAATGACACAAATCATATTGCTTTAATTACAATCTATTACTATAATTGCTTTATTTTATTATTAGATGATGTTAAACTCTTCTTGAGCTCAACCTATGAGTTAAAATTTATTATAGTATGTTAGTCCAATTTTAAGTAATGTCACAAAATACCTGAGATGATCAATTTATGTGGAAAATATATTTATTTGAGGTAATGATATGAAAGATTTTAGCCAAGATCACACTTAGCCCCCATTGATATTGGACCTGTGGCAATGCAGAGCATCAAAGGAAGGATCACATTGTTAGTAAAGATAAGCATTTGATGGCAGCCCAGGAGGAAAGAAAAATAGGGCAGATGTCCTAAGACTACTTCAATGACGTTTCCCTAATAACCTCATTTTGTTCCTAACTTTGGGCATCACTTCTCAAAGTTTTCACCACAGGTTGGTGACCAAGCCTTCAATATATCTCTTGTAAGGGATTCAATATATTGATTCAATAATTCTTGAAGTTGAATTTAAGAACCATTCCATAACATTGTGTCCTGGTGTTCATCTCATAAAGAAAATGCATTTAATATATCACCAAGAGTCCCCACATCTCTACAGTTGTTCAAAACCACAAGTTCAAATTCTCCTATAAGGCTCAAGTAATATTCTTAGCTATAAGTCCTGTAAAAATAAAAAGAAGAGAAAAATTATATTGATACTTTCTTGTAAGGTGGTAGACTAGAAGCTGCCTCTATATGGTCCAGTAAAGGAGAGCCAGCATGTGAAAAAAATTGACTTTATGTCAAAGGCAGAGAGGAAAAACTTCAGAAATATATAAGGGGAGTGAAATGATTGGTACCTGAATATTGCAGAGAAAAAGACAGGCTATGTACAGATAGGAAATAAGCCGAATAGAACTTCAGCCTGCAACATTCTGGCAGAAAAGAAGGAAAATAGGTTCCTTTCAAAAGATAAGCAAGGTAGAAAGATGGAGGGGCTTTCTTTCAAGACTAGTTTGCAGGCCTCAGAAGCACCCCAGGTTGAGGTTTTGTTACCAGAAGTGATAGGGTCAGAGCCTGGGTGATAGCAGCCTGACAAGTCAGAGTCAGCCACCTCTCTTCAATGGGTTTGTTAAACAGATAACAGGGAAAAAGCAGCTAAAGGAGATCTATCCAATGTAGCCACATTGTAAAGAGTAACAAATGTAGCCAACAAACCATCCAGTCCATTTTAGGAGGTTTCTAAAATTAGATTTAAGTTCTCAACCAGAGGACTGGATGTACTCATAGCCAAGGAGCCCTTGTCAAGGTGAAGTCCCATAGTCCCTCCTCTGGCTATCACCAGGGCATTGGCCTTTTCCTTGTTCCATCATATGGACCCTAGGGGAATTTAGAATTTCTTGGAGACCCTTGTCTAAACAGTCTGATAGCCAATGGCAAGGGTATGGTGTTTTCTTTAGGGTTTATTCATTCATCCCAGGAGAGTTACAGTTTTGGAAAGAGTGACTCCTAGAGTAAACATGTAATGGAATGAAGTCCTACTTCATCTCTGTACATGATGTGGAGGGCAACAGGAAATCATGTACTTGAGAGACAGACAATCTGTTATTAAAATTTGTGCTACCCTGGTAGTCTAAGAGTAGGAAACAAATCTAAGTGAAAGAATCTTAGTTCAGGTTTCCAAAGCCCCTTGGTAAAGGAATAGCTAGGGAGGGAATGTGGAGAGCAGACAAGTGATAGAAGTTTTGGGCCAAGTAGGAAAATGCCTCAGGAATTAGTAACACCCTCAAACAGGACAAACAAAACAAAACTCAAAACTAGAGTTTGTTAAACTGAGTGTGGTAGTTGGAATGAGAATGGCCCCCGTATATTTGAATACTTGGTCCCCAGTTGGTGGGACTGTTTGGAAAGAGTTAGGATATCTAACATTGATATGCCACTGGGGGTGGGCTTTGAGGTTTAAAATTTCTGTGTTAAGTGTTAGCTCTGTTTACTACTTGTGGATACACACACCATGGGGTGGAAAGCAAGTCTCTATTGCTGAAGATACTACACACTTCAGAAACAGGGCTCAAAGACCCCTCAGCTAGAACTGACATGAACGCCTCCTACCTAAGAACTGCCAGAAATCAAGAAATCTTCCGAAGTAGGGAAGCCACCAGCAGTCCTACTCAGCTATGATGTCTATGAGCCACATAAATGGTGAGCATGGCATGATAACCTTACTGGTTGGTGCAGTAGTGGCATGCATATCTTGGTAGTAACCAACAGCTTTCTACTTGGACTGAGACCTACTGGTACCAGAAAAATAGACAAATAATCAGGGCTACTGAAATCATGGTTATTGGAGGGGAATCAATAACTACTGATGTACTAGACCAGCATAGTCCCTAACAACATTCTGTAAACATTTGTCCTTATATCCACAGGTAAGTGTTGTTTTTACCATTTATCAAGAAAACTTAATTTTGGAGCTTATGGAGACTATTACAGAAAGCCACCAACAATCAATACGTAAAGTTGTGGAGCCCTTCCTAACAGAGAGAATAGTTTTGGAGGGGAGAAGTGGGGCAAAAAATGTGCAGCTTTCACTGAAATTGGGAAGAGTGAAAATAAAATTGTCATCTGTTTTAGTTTTTAAAAAAAGAAGTGAAAAACTCAATGAATAAAAAACAAATAAAAAGTCAATTATTAGGAAACTTCGCCAATAGACTCAATCAACCAGAAAACAGAATTTAAAGGATGGAGAAAAATAGTAAGAGAATATTATTTTTAAAAACAAATGAAAACAAAAAAAACTATAAGGAGTAGGACAACAATATCAAGAACACTGGAATGTGATCAAGAGAACTACCCAAGAACTCAAAGGGACAGAGGAAAGAGCTGCAAGACTGAAGGCACAGGGAATCTTTTCAATGAAGTGGAAGCAGAAATACTTATAACATATAGAGAAAGAAATGGACAACTAAACACAAGAGACTCTTAGAATCCCAAATCAACATGACAATAGACCTTTCCCACAACATGTAATCATCAGTATATCAAAATTAAAGGTGTTTTATCAAAAGCAAAAGTTTTAAAAGCAGTAAAGGAAAATGTAACATCACAGAGGAACCCACATCATAATAACATATCTTTTATCAGCAACTGCATATTCAAGAAAGCATGGAATTGGAATGATATATTAAAATTCCTGAAAGCAAACAACTGTGAAGTAAGAGTGCTTTACCCCCTAAAAGCCACTATTTTCTTAAATTGATAGAGAAATGAAGACCTTTTAAGGCAAGCACAAACAAAGGTGGGTCATGAACATGGAAGCACTACCCATACCGCAATAGCATACATGGAAGAAGGAGAAAGACACTCTCAATCATGAGAGTACAGAAAATAAATTTCACAGGTGCTATGGCTGAACAAAGGAGTAGGAAGGACTCTATCATGTCCAACATAGAATATCATCAAACATAGAAAAATCTAGCCAACCAAAGATACAGCCAAAAAAATTATAGTCATTTGTAATTATCTCTCAATATTAACTTTAAATGAAAAATCCTCTATTCATTGATAAAAAGAAGTGTACTAGATTATTGGATTAAATAACTAGATCCAATTGTTTGTTACCTTTAAGAAACACAGTTCACTGTTAAAGATACCCATAGACTCAGAGCCAAAGTATGAAAAACAATCTAGCAAGTGAAGGAAACCCCAAGTCAGCAGGCCATGGAACTTTCTCCAACATTGATCACATTCTTGGACACAAAGCAAGTCTCAACAGACACAAGAAAAGTGAAATAACACCCTGCATTCTATCTGACAATCACAGATAAAGCTGGATATCATCAACAACAGTAGCAACAGGTTTACAAACTCATGGAAACTGAACAGCTAACTACTTAGTAATAAATGGATCAAGACAGATATTAAGAAAGACATTAAAAATTTTGAGGATAGAATAAAAATGAAAACACAACATACTCCTCCCTAAAGGACTCAATGAAGGCAGTCCTAAGAGGCAAGCACATAGTACTAAGTGGATATGTTAAAAATATCAGAGAGATTTCATATTTATAACTTAACAACACACAAGAGAGCTCTAGAACAAAATCAAGAAATTACACACAAAAGGAGTAGACTGCAAGAAATACTCAAACTTGAGGCTGAAGTCAATAAAATAGAAATAAACAAAAACACAATACAAAGAATCAATGAAAAATCAAGTTGGTGTTTTGAGAAAAATCAATAACATTGATAAACCCTTAGCCAAACTAAGTAAAAGCCAAATAGAGAAGATTCACATTAATAAAAGTAAAGATGAAAATGGGGACATAATAACAGAAACTAAATAAATCCAGAAAGTTATAAGGACATACTTTAAAAACCTGTACTCCAGCAAACTGGAAAACCTTAAAAAAAGGGGTAAATTTCTTTATATGTACCACACACCAAAGTTAGACCAAGATCAAATAAGCAATCTAAACAGACCTATAACGCCTAATGAAATAGAAGCAGTAATTAAAATTCACCTAAACATGTAAACAAATAAAAAGCTCAGGGAGAAATGTACTCAATGCAGAATTCTATCAGATTTTCAAAGAAGAATTAATGAAATATTCCTCAAAGTATTTCACAGAACAGAAACAGAAGGAACATAGTCTAATTCTTTGTATGAGGCCACAGTTATCCCAATACCTAAGCCATGTAGGGATCCAACAAAAAGAATTACAGAAAGAAATAATGTCCCTTTTGAACATAGATGTAAAAATTCTCAATAAAATACAAACTCAATCCAAGAGCACATCAAAAAGATCATTCACCAAGATCAAATAGGCTTCCTCCCAGAGATACAAGGATGGTTCAACATCTATAAATCAATAAATGCAATCTGTCATATAAACAGACATAAAGACAAAAACACATGATCATCTCATTAGATGCAGAAAAGGCTTCTGACACAATCCAATACTCCTTCATGATGTAAGTCCTGGAGAGATTAGGGATACAAGGGGCATCATACCTCAACATAGTAAAAGTGATTTACACCTCCATGTCTTTGGATAACAGGAAAATCCAATCCTAAAGCAATAGATGGTCTTCCTTCCTTCCTTCCTTCCTTCCTTCCTTCCTTCCTTCCTTCCTTCCTTCCTTCTTCCTTCCTCCCTCCTTCCCTCCTTTACTTCATTCCATCCTTCCTTTCTTTCATTCACTATGTGACAACTTCATATATTTTTATAACTATTCTGATAATTTTTTTCTCTTACTCTCTCTTATCTTTC
>CABHPH010149853.1:0-14050 GCA_902168325.1 Peromyscus nudipes
ACATAGGGAAACCCTGTCTAGGAAAAAAAAATTCGTTTTATTTTATGTGTACGAATGTTTTGCCTGTAGGTGCACTACATGCATGCTTGGTGCCATGGAGGTCAGAAGAGAGCATCGTATCCCCATGATTGTGAGCCACCATATGATACTCTGTAAGAGCAACGAGTACTCATAAGCATTCAGCCATCCATCTCTCCAGCCCCCCAAACAGATTTCTGAACATGAGTATTCAAATGTAAGGATGACACATAAGAACTTTTTTGTTTGGTTGGTTTTGGTTTTTTGTTTTTCGAGACAGGATTTCTCTGTGTGTAGTTTTGGTGCCTGTCCAAGATCTTGCTCTGTAGCCCAGGCTGGCCTCGAACTCACAGAGATCCTCCTGGCTCTACCTCCCGAGTGCTGGGATTAAAGGCATGCGCCATCATCGCCCGGGGAGGGGACACATAAGAACTTTTAAATATAAACAGACAAGTCACAAACAGGTGTGTGGAGCACACTGCCACAGGGATATATCCCCAATTTAACTAATTCTAACTTGAGATGTTTTCAGATTTTCACAAGAAATTTGATGCCTACTAATGTGAGTCTGGCTGAGTGTCTTTTATATACTCCTTGAGTTACGTAACTTCTATCATGAGTCTCTGATACAAACCGGGTGAACTATAGGAACTCGGTTCCCCGCCACACACAATTGCTGCCCAACAGCATTCCTTTTACTACAGGGCTGAGAATGAATAAACTATGAATGACCACCAAGGCCCCGTGTTTCGAGAACATTCTACTCTTAGCTGAGTGAATGAGGATCACTATTTTTAAGCACTTAAGAAACAATTTCTACTCCCAGGAAGGTAGTGCAGAATACTTGGGACTCTAAAATGATGAATCAGATGTGTGTTCTTGTGCCCCAGTAAAGGCTTTGTCAATCTGTCACATGTATCCAGGCCGTCACAACCAAGCATCCACATCTGCAATCACTTGGGAAGCTTTGCCCCAGGACTAGACTGTGACTTCCTGGGCTAGACCCTCTCTTATTAAGTTACTCAGCCTTTATTAGGTAGAATTCTAAAAGTGGGGGTGGGGAGCTGACTTAAGACAAGGAGGCAATTTTGAGAAAAGTTTTAGTAGACCCCTGCTGTGCAGCCAACAGCTCCAGCCTAAGTGTGGTATCCATTTAAGTTCGGGAGAACCTGTTGGAAGCACGGCCCTTCTTATCATCAGTACAGGAAATACACCCAGATTTGCCATTTGGATGCATTTTCATTGATTTGTTTTAACTTTTAAAATGTTTATTACATTTTCATCCATTTATTTTGTGTGTGTGCAGGGGGAGGGATGCTTGAATACCATGGCATGCGCTGGGAGATCAGAGGACAAGGAGGCACTGGAGTCTCTCCTTCCACCACATGGGTCCTGGGAAATCAAGAGTGGAGTGTAGAAGCTTCTAGAAGTGTCTTCTGGTGGCTCTTCCTGCCAGCACTGGGCAACGCAGTGGGAACACCTGCAGTTTAGACTCACCTGTCTAGTAGTTTTCTCTTGCCACACCCCACAACATTTTATGGTGTTTCTAGAGTAATGTTTTAATAAAAAAAAAAATGAAGTCAAAAATGCAGTTCAAGAATTTTTATTTGAAAATAGAAGTTTCAGTAATTTCCCACTATTTTTGTCTGAGTCAGGGCCTCTTATAGCCCAGCTGTCCTTGAGCTGACCACAGAGCTGGACGCTGGCCTTGCATTTGTGATCTCCCTGCCTTCCCTTCCTAGATCCTGGGATTGTAGGCATGAACCCCTAGGCCTGGCTTGCTTTTGGTGTTCATTAACGTAAGAGCTGTAAAGGAGGCACCAACAGCACGTTTTAAGTAACAGACAGTTGGGAGGGAAGGGATCACTGAGACTAGGGAAGAGGCCCACTGGAATAATTAGGAACAGTTAATGTGAGAGAAGAAGAGCTGAGATGTTTGTGCAGCTGTGTGTCCAACCTGGAGGCAAGAAAGTGACATGAGATTCGAATTTGAAAGTGAAATTTTCGTCACATGTGGGGGTAAGTATATGGACACAAGGGTTCCTGATAAACTGGCCTGATCACACACGTAGGCTCTGGTGAACAGGTGTGTTGGTTAAGGAAATACAACAGGCTTTTCCCTTCAGATGTTCTTTTTTATATTCCCAGACAATCATTATGCCATCAGCGCATCAGCTGAGTGACGCACAGGAGGAGAAGGGAGGGTTCAACAGGAACGCTGTGAGAACATGCATCTGCCCCTTTGACCAGATCCCACCGCCCCAAGAGTCAGGCCACGCCTCCGTGCAGCTCCCTGGAAGAGGGTTGAGAAGCAGTCTGTGCAATATGACTTGACAGCTTTCAATTTAGGGTCTCTGGCTCTTCCGTGCCTTTGTTCACATATACTATATTGAATTAAATCATGTCTCCATGTGAAGCTTCCCAGTAGTACTCCCCCACCCCCAAACTCATAAAAGTCTGATATTTATTTTGTTGCTTTCCATAGAGGCTCCTCTGGCTGCCTCTATCATCGTTTCCTGGCAGCGTCCCCTCCCCTCCCCTCTCTCAATGAAGCTCCTCTCTAGACCTTTTGTTTGTTTGTTTTGTTTTTTGAGATGGGGTTTCAGTGCATAGTCTGGCTGTCCTGGAACTTGCTCTGTAGACCAGGCTGGTCTCTAACTCACAGAGATTTGCCTGCCTCTGCCTCCTGAGTGCTGGGATTAAAGGTGAGCGCCACCACCGTGGGCTACGCTCCAGGTTTTAAATGGAAGCTTTTCTCTCCTTGTATGATGCTATCAATATATCCCCATATACTGCATTGCTTCTGCCTGATGCCCTTCCTGCCACCTGGATCCCTGCTCATGGACTGGAGGTCATTTCTCTTACTGAACAGCATCTTCTGAAGAGAATTACATGTCCGCGACCTTTCCAGTCCAACCACTGCTATTCTTTCTTTTTATTCAACAGAAACCACTGTTGGAATTCAAATGTGAACAAAAGAAGGCCTAAGCTGGCAATAGCTCTGAGGATGAGGAAGGGCATTAGAGGAGGTACCTAAGTGGTGCTCTGGGAAGATACTTATTGAGAAGCCTTTCTAGATGCCCACATATACCTGTTCAGTGTAAATTACCCCTTGGGTGTGCCTACGTGTGTGTTGTTCCATGGGGAGGAGAGGGTGACTGCTTCAATCATAGCTCCATCCACAGCACCAAACCAACCACCTAGCAGCCATCATCACCTCAGTGACCACCCACTGAATGGACAAATGGATGAATGGGGGCCCTTAGTGTGTTGCTGAAATTATCTGTCAGCATCTGTTCCCTATGAGAAAGTGACTGGGTTCAAGAGAATGTGACTGTGAGAATGGCTTACTGTGACCTTAAAGCACCCTGTAAGCTTTCAGTGGAAAATGATAGACATGTGTTAATTAGAATTCAAACTCAATTAGGTCACTAAGATTGATGTAGCTCAGACCAAATGTATGTTCATACAGCAATGACCAGGGGGATGTGGACTCTTTTTAGAACCTTCTCAACACTGAAGAGCTAGAAAGGACCCCATCTAAATTTCATGGAATTGAAATGGGTAGAAAGTAGTTCCTTCAAAGATAATGTGAAGAGGGAAGGGATGTGAGTCCGGCAAAAATGTGCCTCCTCCCATATGTAAGAGATTTTACTAGAAGATGAAGAGGCTGGTCTAAATGAGCTCTCAATCTCCTTGGGAATCATCCTAATTCAGTAACAAGGCTCAATTTGTACAGTTAGAAGTCTCCCGGTTTTCACAGAACACTGCTAGTGGTAGTCAGCTTTCAATTGCCGGCATGAAGATAACAGCCCGGTCAGTTATATAGGAAGGGCTTTTGGATGCTGAGGTTTGTATAGAGAGACTCATCATAACTCATGGGCCAATGGTCAAGTGGAAGGAATCAATTCACAATATGCAAAGGCTGCCTGTTTGCCTCCAGTTTCATATAGGACCAGGATCCATGGGAAAGGAGTCAGCACAACTGTAATTCCTAAATTCAAACAAATTCTTTTGTTCTCCTTCCATGGAAATTGGTCATTTGACTTTTCTGTTTGTTTTTGTTTTGTATTTTGAGGCATGGTCCCATGGAGCTCAGGCTGGCCTCAATTCACTGGGCAGCCAAAGCTGATTCTCCTGCCTCCACTTCCAAGTGCTGGGGTTACAGGTATATGCCACAATGCCCCATTGGGAGATCATTTGAACTAAGACCACGCCAGTTCTTCCTAAGTCTGCCTTAGTATTACTTATCAGAGAAAAATGGTATTTCCTGGGGAAGCCTCAGAATATGTTCTGATGGCCTCAGTCTGTCCCTAAACTCTATGAGAATCGGGCTGCTCTCAAAGGCGCTGATACTTTTTGGTTGGGTGTAAGGTTTCTGGCACTGAAGACAGATCTCTGAAATGTACTTACAGTTGCTTTCCTGAAGAGAGAAAGAGGCAGTTCAAAGTCCAGTTTTATGTTAGTGATTATGTTAGTAAGTTATGTGCTTATCCTAAAGGGGAAGGGCCCGTGAGCAGGTGAGGCAGGAAAGGTAAACAGGTCGTTTCCACGTCAGGCACTTTTTTATCTGCCTAACTGAGGAATAGGTATGGAAAGAACAATTAGTTAAAAGTTGTTAGGAATTGCTTAGGATGAACATCAACCCACAATTTACTCTCCTCTGCCCTGTTATATTCTCTGTTGAAGTTGGTGGTGGTTGTGTGTGTGCTTATATGTGTGTATGATGTGTGTGTGTGTGCACATGTGAGTGTGGTGTGTGTATACGCAGATGTACATAGGAGAAGTGAAAGGACAACTTTAGGTTTTCCACCTTGTTTGAAGCAGATCTTTTGTCCCCCACTTCATCTATACATCAGGCCAGCTGACCTGTAAGGCCTGTGAGGCTTCCAGGATTCCTGTCGACCATCTTGACTCATGCATCCTGGGATTTCAGATGCATGCTACTTTATTTGGCCCTGCATAGATCCTGTAATCCTACATATGCAATCTGAACTTTGCATACTTGAGTAGCGGCTCTTATCCACTGAGCCATCTAGTCTCTGCCCCATTAAATTCTTGATAGAAAAATAAAATGAACACAGGTGCTTTTCGTTTTTGTTCAAATGAACCATTTCACTAACCGTAAGTTGTTAGCCAATATAAGAATTTGTTGCATTTACTTTATAGTTTTAAGCATATCAGTTCATGCACACATGTTTTACCTGTACTCTTCCTCAACTGAACTGGTATTTCAAGGATTTTGAGAGTTTGGAAAAATGAACATAGGAAAATGTGAGGCAAAATCAGACATATTTGCACAGTTTTAAGCATTCCAATCGTTCACCCCTACATTCTTCCACACAACTCTTTCCTGAGGTAGTGGTCATTTGCAATCATATATAAAAGTTATGGGATGTGGAATACAAGACTTACTCAAAACAAAGTTGTGCTGACTGGGAAGAGAGCTGAAGCCCAGCCTCCCTTGAGGAACCTGAGTCCTGGTAGAGACATAGAGACTCTTCCTGGACTCAGCAAGGTGGGCCTGTGCTTGTTCATGCCTGGTGTATATATCTACAAGTTCAGTGGTGGCAGGGCAAGGAACAAAGGGTTGTTTATCTTCCATGTCACTCAAGTTTGGTGGAAACAGATGGGTATATCTCTGAAGCTTGTCATTACTGTGGGTATTAATTACTTTTCTGTTGCTCTGAAAAAACACTACGACCAAGGCAACTTTTAAAAAGAAGGGTTTATATGGACTCGGGGTTCCAGAGGGATAAGAGCTCGTCTTGGCATCAAGTAGTAGGTGTGGCAGCAGGAGAGAAAGCTGAGCGCTCACATCTTCAAGCACAAGTGTGAAGAGAAGAGAAAACTGGAAATGGCAAGAGCCTTGAAATTGTCAAAGCCACCTTCAGTGACATACCAACAAGCCACACCTCCTAAACCTCCCCAAACAGTGCCACCAAAGCCACCTTCAGTGACATACTTCTCCAACAAGCCACACTTCCTAAACCTCCCCAAACAGTGCCACCAATGCCACCTTCAGTGACATACTTCTCCAACAAGCCACACCTCCTAAACCTCCCCAAACAGTGCCACCAAAGCCACCTTCAGTGACATACTTCTCCAACAAGCCACACCTCCTAAACCTCCCCAAACAGTGCCACCAATGCCACCTTCAGTGACATACTTCTCCAACAAGCCACACCTCCTAAACCTCCCCAAACAGTGCCACCAACTGGAAACCGAGTGTTCAAGTCCATGAACCTATGGGGGACATTCTCATTCAACCTACCACATTATGTATACAAGGACTTGGAGAATACCGATTAAGAAGCATTTTCCTGACTGATGGAAAAGTAAGTCTATTATGAACATCTACCTCTGCTAGCCAGCTGTAACATATACTGTGTAGTATGTAATGTCATGAAATTCTTAATAGAAAAGAAAATTATTTTAACATTACAAACACCCATGGATACTGTGTACATGAGTTACTGTCACACAGTGCAGCACATGTCTTGTGCCTAATGAATACTCACCAAATAAATGAGTGAGCATTGCTACTAATTTTGTACTTCCTGAGGTACTAGTTAAGTAATTCAGTTTCGGCAGGTATTCAGATAATGCAAAAGGCTTTAAACTATAAGGCAATGACGAAGACTGCACGTGGGCCTCGTAAGTGTTGAGTAGAAACGATAATGACTGACAAAATCTAATCAGCAGTGTTCCCTCAACCCAAGTCTCCTTGAGTTGTCACACATTCTGTTTCGGGACTCTAGACCAACCTGGCTTGGTCTTACTGTGGTATGTCCCACTCAGTGCAGCTGTGTTCCACGAGGTGGCTAGCCTCTAACTTGGACAGCCACCTACCTGGTGATCTGTACATGGGGGTTTGGGTCTTGGCTAGCCTCCTCTTCTTACTGTCAGACCTCCAGTTCTCCCACAGACCCAGAGCACACATCAGGGAAGAGAATAGAAAAATACGCCCTCCGCTAAGTTGGATAATTCTCTCTCAAGCAGCTAATAAGCACAATAGGAGGACTGGCTGGGCCTCATCACACCCATTCCTGTGGTCCTTCCTCCAAAAGGGGCCTGGGCCACTTAGGTATCAACAAGCACTTGTTGGATTAAAGCAAACAAGATGACAGACCTATTAATTATTGTATGGCACAGAAAATGGCAGAATAAATGCAGACAGCTCCTCAGCAAGGGTGAAAAACATTTTCTGAACACTCAGCTTACAAATTTGCATAAACCAGCTAGGTGCCAGGCACATGGGGTATAACTAAACAAACAGAAATCTCTGCCCTCACAGGACATGGTGTCACATTCACCCATTCATCAGAGTCACAGCTTCAGAAAAAAAATTGCATGTAGGAGTCTAAAGGTTACATTAGAAGCCATACCATATGGGAGTCTAAAGGTTGACATTAGAAGCCATGCCGCATGGGAGTCTGAAGGTTGACTGCATGGCTTAGCCTCCAGTAACTCTGCCACCCCTGGACTGACTTCCCTCGATTACCTTGACTCCTTCGTTACTTCCCATTGATCAATATTGTTTTGTAGTTTGAACTTGTCGTTCTATTGCTGCCCAAGCCATCCTCTCACCCCAGCCCCCCGAGTAGCTGGCTACAGGCATGCCAATGTGCCTGGCTAGATATTTTATTAGGCACCCGTCTTGATATGTTATCAGCTTCCTTTACGTCCTTCTTAGCAAGGGTTGTCAGATGATCAAACAAAACTTCCAGGTTAAAAGGGAGCAAGTTTCATATGTGGGAGGCAGGAGGCCAGAGCCGTCCTTTCTCTGCTTTAGTTACAGAGATGAAATGAGGAATTATAGATTAGAAGGAAGCTCTTTGGCCACACACCTGCTCTAGGCAAGAACTGTTAACTAAAATAGACAAAGTAAAGGCAGCTGAGGAGTCCTTCAGTTTTAAAACACAGGGAAGTCCACCAGCCAATGAGTCCTGTCCACACACAATGAGGTTGAATCAGAATTTTAGTCCCTTGTGATTTTTTTTTCCAAGTTTATTTTATTGTAGTAAGAACATTTAACAAGAGGTTAAATGCACTTGTAACTGGTTTTTAAGTATGTGAGACAATAATGCTGTCTGTAGCTATACATGTTTAACAGCTCCACAAAACTAACTCATCCTGCATCTGAAAGGTTTTAACTTTGTTGTTGGTGGTAATAATGATGGTTTGTGTCTGTGGTCTGTGCATGTGTGTGCGCGGGTGCACATGTGTGAGTGTGCAGAGGCCAGAGGTACATATCAAGTGTCTTTCTAGGCTGCTCTCCACCTTATTCTTTGAGACAGAATCTCTCACTGACCTAGAACCCATGGATTAGCTAGACTGGCTAGTTAGTGAGTCCTCAGGATCCCCCTGTCTCCAGTGTAACAGACACACACTGTGGTGTCCAGGTCTTATGTGGGTACCTAGAATTTGAACTCAAATCCTTGTGCTCACAAAGCCAACAGTTTATTGTCTGAGTCAGATCCCTAGTTCCTACACCTGTTGATTAGCTGTGCTCCCTTCCCACCCTGCCTCCAGCACCTGGTAGCCACATCCAGTTCTCTCCTTCCGTGTTTGACTACTTAAGCTCGCTCTTTCTTTCTCTTTCTCTCTCTCTCTCTCTCTCTCTCTCTCTCTCTCTCTCTCTCTCTTTCTTTCTTTCTTTTTCTGAGACAGGGCTTCTCTGTGTAGTTTTGGAGCCTGTCCTGGATCTCGCTCTGTAGACCAGGCTGGCCTCAAACTCACAGAAATCTGCCTGGCTCTGCCTCCCACATGCTGGGATTAAAGTCGTGCGCCACCACTGCCCGGCTACTATTTAAATTCTTAAAAGAACTAGAATCCTGACAAATTGGTCACTCCATGAATGGGCTTGTTTCATGTGCCATTGTGTCCACTAGGTTTATTCATTTGATCTCCAATTCCCTGTGGGGTGTGTGTGTGTGTGTGTGTGTGTGTGTGTGTGTGTGTGTGTGTGTTAGAAACCAGCCTGCAGCATTGTGTGTGTGTGTGTGTATGTTACAAACCAGTCCAAAGCATTGTGTGTGTGTGCATGTGCATGTGTATGTGTGTGTGTTAGAAACCAGCCTGCAGCATTGTGTGTGTGTTAGAAACCAGCCTGCAGCATTGTGTCTGTGTGTTAGAAACCAGCCTTCAGCATTGTGTGTGTGTTAGAAACCAGCCTGCAGCATTGTGTGTGTGTGTGTGTGTGTGTGTGTGTTAGAAACCAGCCTGCAGCATTATGTATGTGTGTGTGTGTGTTAGAAACCAGCCTGCAGCATTGTGTGTGTGTGTTAGAAACCAGCTTGCAACATTGTGTGTGTGTGTTAGAAACCAGCCTGCAACATTGTGTGTGTGTGTGTGTGTGTGTGTGTGTTAGAAACCAGCCTGCAGCACTGTGTGTGTGTTAGAAACCATCCTGGAGCATTTTGTGTGTGTGTGTGTGTGTGTGTGTGTGTGTGTGTGTGTGTGTGTGTAACCAGTCTGTAGCATTCTGAGAACTAAGGAGTTGGGAGTTGTTGTGATGACCAGTGTTTCCTTGCAGCCTAATTAGTTTGTCTTCACTCAAAGTCCTTCTGGCTTTACTCCTTTCTAAGTATGAACTGAAGAAAACCGAAGTGATTCCCCTACGTGGATGGGAAATTAAAATGTCAGATTAGAAACGTTGGTAGAAGGCCCTACAGAAGGGTTACATGGTTACACAGGCAAAGCCATATCATGACATAGTACATAACACAGAAAATATATGAAATCATTGTAACATATAAAATCACAATTAAGGCAAGCATATGTCACCTAGGGAAATAGTCATAATGAATGGCTGCGTGGGAAAAAAGTGTGAGCTATAAAGTATAATGTATATTTTATAAATACAAAGTCCCAAACCTCTTCATATAACTTCCATCTCTAAAAATGTTCCAGCTGTGAAATGCAGGTGGTGGGATCATAAACCAGAGTGCAAAGTGCAGAGCCCTTTCAAAGCAAGGCTGTGAGGGCGTCTTTTCCAAAGGCTTTCGGTCCAAATGAGCCGAGTAATCTTGTTTGAGTTTTATGATTTTACTTCTAATCTTTATTCTGTGTGACTTGTGGGTACTCTGGCTAAACTGGGAGATGGGTGCTAAGCCCTTGGGAGGAAGGTGTATTCCCGGTGCTGTGGTAACACTCTGGTGGGAACTGAAGAGGCTCAGCAGGGCCGGGAAAAACATGACCCGCAGAGGACAACTTCCAGAGTGCATTCTTCTGCCTTGCTTTGAGGCAGGGTCTCTTATTTCTGCTCCTCTGCTCCGTCGTTCTCCAGGCTATCTGGCCCACAAGCTTCTGAGACAGTCTCCTGTCTCCACCTCCTACCTCACCCTGAGAGTGCCAGCACTACAGATGCTCACTACCACATCTGCTTTATACAGGTTCTAGGGATCAAATGCAGAACATCAGCTCGCACAGCAGGTGCTCTACCCACTGAACCATCTCTCTGGCCCATGTTTTGCTTTGAGATGTTTATTTAAAATGCAACACCAAAGTATTACATCAAACCACAATTCTTAAAATCACCCATGTGCTGGATATTGATATGGTTTGTTACTTGATGCTGGTTTTCAAAAGCCTGTGCATCTGTCTGCTTGGGAAATGAGGCAGTGACCATAAGTATGGTATTTAACTGTAAAAGCAGCCTGGCCCTGGAGTAATAAGGACAGAAAGCAGAAGGCCATGCCTGTAGCTCGTACTTGCCAGATCAGAGTACTAGAGGCAGATCAGAGCAGGCAGCAAACCTGGAAATTCAGGGTGTGGGGTGGAGGACTTGTTTATTAGTAAAGTAGTGAGAACGGAAATCTCTGAGCATGTTTGTAAAGTCACACTGGGAACCTAAGTAGGAACAGGGTGTCATTTCTACTGGGTGACTCTAAACCGGTGTGTCTTCTCTCTCCGCGCACACACTCACAGAAAGGGACATCGCTGGGAAGAAAGTTGGGAGCTTGCGATTTTAGACCTGTAGGGTGAGTCGGTGCTTTGCCCTAGCTCTCAGCGGTTTCTGGTGTTTCTTGACCACTTGAAGACGCAGTCTCTGGACTTCCACTTCTGGCTCACGGTGCTGTTTTTGAAGTAAACAGTGATGACGAGTTCCGGAACATGGTGGTGGCTGCAGACACACCCACACCCACCCCTTGTCATACACACACACCTCATTCAGGGCACTTTAACTAAATGGAAATTTTTGTATTTAGTCTGGAAAAGTGTGGATCTTGACTCAAGACACCGTCTGTTTCAGTGTGGATACTTCTAAGCAGGGGCAGGGCAGACCAGAGAGCAAATTGCTGTTCACTTCATTCCATTAGAAACAGAGCTGGACTTGAGAATGGGAACTGAGTGGGCTTAAGTGAGCCTATGTTCCGGGGGGAGAACACAGCAGCCCAAACTGGAAAACTCTAGAGAGACAGAGTCTTTACTGTCAGATAAATCACAACTGATATTATAGTACAAAACCAGAAAAGCCCAAACTCCTAGCAAACAGACCAACACATGAGTAAATTAAGTACAATGTGCTGTTGTTTTGAGAGGTCTCCCTCTGTAGCTGGGCTGGCCTAGAACTCACCATGTAGCCTAAGCCAGCCTCAAACTCTTGGCAATCCTCCTGCCTTAGCCCCCAAGTATTAAGATTACAGGCTGGAGTAACCACATCCAACTTTATACACATTTTTGTGTAATTATTTATAATGCATAAATGAATTGGAAGTTAAGCATTGTTCCATTAAATAGACTAATAAATGTATATACTCTAGTGGTTTCCAACCCTCCTAATGGCCCTTTAATACAGTTCCTCCTGTTGTGGTGACTTTGAACCATAAAATTATTTTTATTGCTACTTCATAACTATAAATTTGCTACTGTTACGAATCAAATATAGGCATCTGATATGCAGGATATCTGATGTGTGACCCCTGTGAAAGGGTCATTTGGCCCCAAAGGGGTCGTGACCCACAGGTTGAGAATCACTGCTCTACAGTAAGATGTCAAACAAGTACCAAAATAAGCATAGAAGAGGAGGGGTAGAACGTTGCAGTATGCTGCTCATGACTCTGGAAACTCACATTTTTTCCTTTGTATTTCTGTTGTTTGGGTTAATCTCATGTAGCTCACACTGGCCTCAAACTCATTGTGTAGTCAAGGATGATCTTTAACTCTGATCCTCCTGCCTCTGCCTCTCAAGCGCTGGACACCCAGTGTTTACCACAGAACCGTGGCTTCAGGCATGCAAGACAAGGACTCTACCCACCAAGCTACATCCCAAGCAGGCCTCCTTCACCGTCTTTCTTTCTGGGATTGAAGACATGCATCACCACCGCCCAGCTTACAGTTTTTAAATTTTTTTAGATTTATTTTTACTTTATGTGTGTAGATGTTATGTCTGCACGTATGTTTATGCATCACATGCTTGTAGTGGCCACAGAGGCCAGAAGAGGGTGTCAGGTTCTCTAGAACTAGAATGACAGTTAGGATTCCCTGTGTGAGTGTTGGACTCTCTGTGAGAACAGCAAGTGCTCTCAATGGTGGAGCCGTCTCTCCTGCTCTCCTTCACGTTTCTTTATCTTCCAATTTTTCCATACCATATGGCCCTGTCTGTGAAGTGGGTGAAAGGGTTTTTCTCCTCCCGTTAACCTCTTTTCAAACTCGTAAGATTTTATATATATATATATATATATATGCACATATATATAATCTATTCATGTAATGTAAGAGACAGATAGATAGCCTGGCTCCTCACCACTTAGTAAGCAAATTCTTGAGAAACAATGAACTCTACTGAGCTCTAAGAAAATAATTGTCTTTGAACCAAAGCTCTTTCATTTGTCATTCACTACTGTGCATTCTGCTCTGGGTCACCCATGTCTGGACCACCCTCTATACCAAACAGGAAATGGATTAGCCCATTGCACTACAAGTAGAGTTTCAATTTTATAATGTTTAATTTGAAATGAAGAGCTGTGCCTTTGTTTGATACATTTAATAGAATAAGCTGAACAGAAGCTTAATACATTCCAACTGTGAAAACTAAAAACAAGTATATTTTTCTTAGCACATTTTCCCAATAGTATTTTGTGGCTTGGACTGATTTATATATTGGTATTACAGACTAAAAAACTTTTTTCCATACATCTTAGATTGAGAAACAAGCTTGAGTTTCTTTCTGTCTTTGGACGTTAGGAGAACGAAAGTTCCATCTCTGTGGAAGGATGTGTCCATCTTATCCTAGAGTGAGAAAAAGAATATGTGAGCAAATGTGTTTTATTTGGGGAGATGATCTTTAACCCCGTTTCAACCCAAGTTTGGTTAGATTGAACCCAAGCACCACCATCCTCACGGTGGTCCACATGCAGAGCAGAACATGAAAGCCATGTGCTGCGTTCTGAGCCACAGTCCAGCCACTGAGCCCCCCTGCTGGAGCGTGGTTCTGGGCAGTGCCAGCTTTACTCAGGTGCTGTCTTGAAATTGCCTGGGACCCTGCCTGACTTGAAGCAGAATCGAGTTGTCATAGGAACCCACGTGATTCATGGGCATGTCAGGCTCAGCAGTGGCTCAATGACTTGCTTTCTGTTTTGGTTTGTTAGCACGGTGAAGGCTAAGCAAGTGATGGGAGCAGGTGAACAAACCCTGGGATGTGAAGGACAGACAGAGGAGACAGGTGCTGTGGAGTCCCTAAGGCAGGCTTCAGGACTAGCTGAA
Source organism: Peromyscus nudipes (assembly GCA_902168325.1). Taxonomy (NCBI): domain Eukaryota; kingdom Metazoa; phylum Chordata; class Mammalia; order Rodentia; family Cricetidae; genus Peromyscus; species Peromyscus nudipes. Next base: position 13,729 of record CABHPH010149853.1, read on the forward strand.
TAGCCATGACTGTGAACTTGGGAGAGTCACACTATCTTGATCACACACACACACACACACACACACACACACACACACACACACACGGGGGGGGTTATGCATGAGACTGTGTGTACACACATGTACATGTGACAATGGAGGCCAGGGGTCAGTGTCAGTGTTTCTGGATTGTCCCCACCTTATTCTTTGAGACAGGGTCTCTCCCTAAACCTGGAGCTCATTGATTTGGCTGGGCTGCCTGGCCAGTGAGTTCCAGGGATTACAGATTAAATCAAGTTTACTAAAATCACTGATTTCTCTGCGGGTTGTAAATGTGCTCACC
>CABHPH010149854.1:0-21658 GCA_902168325.1 Peromyscus nudipes
TATAAGAACAGTTAGCAAGAAGCCTGAGCCATTAGGCCAAACAGTTTGTAAGCAATATAAGTCTCTGTGTTTACTTGGTTGGGTCTGAGCGGCTGTGGGACTGGCAGGTGACAGAGATTTGTCCTGACTGTGGGCCCGGCAGGAAAACTCTAGCTACAGGGAATCCAGGAAAAGGAAGTAGGATTGCTGTAAGTAAGAAACAGAAGGACCTGCATATTATGCTAAGAGGTGATTCTCAAAATGGAGAGTGCACAGTTGAAGGACAATGGACTTTGGAGACAAACAACCCTTAGACTGGTTTTTAATGCCTCCGAATTAGTGATTAACCTATAAGATGGAAAGAACACTTCGTTTTCAGGATCAGATGTGAAATCAGATGACATCAGAATGTAAATGAAGTCAAGCTTGATGACTCCTGTCAACAGACAGTGGGCTGAGGTACAAGGATTGAGCCATGAGTTCCAGGCCAGCCTGGGCTACATAGTAAATTCAGGGCAGCAAGGTGAAACTCTGTCTCAAGAAAACAAAAATAAAAAAGTGCAGTTGGTTTTAGAGTGTCATTTAACTGTATGGTAAGCTTTTAATTAATGATAGCTTTGAGGGGGAGAGTGGTGTATCGCTGTCCCCGCTGGGTGGATGGTGCTGTCACGCAAACCGGATGTAAATGCTCTGAGGGATGACAGGTGCAAAGCGGTTCAAAAAGAATCTCACTCTGAGACGAGGCGGTATTAGGGTAAATTTCATCTCCGTGTTTGATCCTAAACCATTGAAATCAGGAAGGGCAGAACCTAAGAACAAAACCAAGATCAGTCGGCAATAAATATGTTTTAAAAATCATACAGAGGGGCTGGGGAATGATGCAGTGGTTAAGAGCACTGGCTGTTCTTCCAGAGGATTTGGGCTCCATTCTCAGCAGCCAGAGGCTGACAACTGTCTGTAACTCCAGTTCCAAGGCATCTGACACCCTCTTCTGGCCTCAGTGGGTACCAGGCATGCCACACGATACACATATACACAGAGGCAAGCACACACACATTAAAAAAAGTCTAAGGAAAGAAAACAAAAAGAAAAATCATCTAAAAATTCCCAAGCACTGATATAACAAGTCAGCTTAAGAGTCTATGGGATACTTGCAAACACCAGAATTTAGTGGTGTGGTTTTCTTTTTTCTCCCCTATGAAAGATCTTTTAAGCGTTCCTCAATTTAAAACCAAGCAGTTTTACCCTTTCAAGCAGTTTTAACTTTCTGTTAAAACCGTGGACTCTGCAGTTTCCATAATGCAGGACTTACAGTTAGCATTTTGGTTGAGAAGAAAGGATCAGGAAGGGGAGGGTGTTGAAGCTGGTTGTCTATATTTGTAACCGTTATTCCAGATAAAAATAGCAATAGTTTAAATAAGAGCTCAGTTTATTCCTGTCTTACATGACAGTAGAGGTAAAGAGATCAATGCTGGTGGAGCACCTCTGTAATACCTAGAACTCATAGTCCTCCTATTTACTGGGTCAACCTCATCTTAATTGTTTGTAAGTCTGCTGGGGCTATCATAGCCAAGCTCATGCAGCAGAGTGAAGAAAGATAAAAGAACAAATTCTTCTGAAAGAGAATTCCTTAAAAAGCCATGACATCTCTGTAGCTCATCAGAACCTCTAAGATAGCGGTACGTGGTCTTTAGGCAGCCATGAGACCAGGCAAAGCCTGAGTTTTTGTCAAGGACGGAAAGAATGGACTTCCTCACGCAACTAATAATGTACTCCAGCTTGCTCTATGTTTTAAACTTTGTTACTAAAAGATACACTTTGCAACAATAGAATGGAAGACCACTAGGGAATCTCTTTTTGAAAAAGAAAGAAACCGTGGAAAAAAGGAAGAAGCGTTATTTAGTTTCGGATCAGTGTTTGGCACTGAAACTAAACAGGCTTGAATTCAGCCACGTCCTGGTGGGGGAGGCAGCTTCAGATCTGTCAGTCAAAAGGGCTTGCAGAAACTAACCCGAACTGGACTTCCTGCCCAGGCACAGCCTTGCTGGTGGAGTCACGCTCAAAGCGTGCTCATTCCCAGAGGGCTGCACAGAAGTGAGCCAGCTCATCGTTTTCCTCTAAAAACGCACCATCCAGAGGAGCCACTCTGCCTTCCGGGAAGAGTGGATTAAAGAGCAAAGAGGAGCTGCTTGGATGATGTTTACGGAAGTTCCCTCTGCAAAGCAAAGTTAGGAAAAAGCAGCTTCCTCAAATACTGTGAAAGTCACATCACCTCTTTGAGCCCTAGTTCCTAAACTATTAGTGCCCTTCCTAGGTCTGCAAAAACAAAATACATGAAACGTTTTGAAAAATAACACATGTCCTATAACTAGTAATGACAGTTACTATTTAATAAGCACGAAGGAGGTACCAGGTCCTCTTCTAAGTCCCTTATATGAATGAACTAAACCCCCAAACACACATTGTTGTCACCTTGATTGAAAGAAAGATGAGGAAACGAAGTCCCTCAGGTTAAGTAACTTGCTTAAGGCCACCCAGTAAACAAGGGAACAGTGTGACTTCAGCTGCGTTCCTGGTGATTCTAGTTCAGTAAACCCTTTGTTTGAGGACGCTGACATGATCTCTGTGACCTATTAGTATACTTCATAAATTAAGGCAGGACTTTATATATATACTTTATATATAGCTGTGTCAAAGTGAGTTTGTTTTCTCGATTCTAGAGACATTCTGCCTTTTCCGTGACAGACATCTCAGGATGTCCCTTTCAGGAAGTCCGTCTGCCTTGTCCTCCTCCTTCCATGGGCAGGTTTTGTGTTCTTCCAGCTCCTTTGCTGTGTGCTATGTTCTGTGCAGACTGTCTGTTTAACGGTATCCATTTCTGCAAGAGGCTTTAATACAAGTATTGTCTGGATGGCAAAATTATACACTATTTACACTGCTTAGGTATAAGTTAATATTCTATTCTTTATATGTGTGTGTATGCATGTGCGCGCGTGTGTGTGTGTGTGTGTGTGTGTGTGTGTGTGTGTGTGTGTGTGTGGTTATCTGGGTAAGTGCTCTGTTGCTGTGAAGAGACACCATGACCATGACAAAATTCTTATAAAGGAAAACATTTATTTGGGGCTGGCTTACAGTTTCAGAGGTTTAGTCCATTGTCATCATGGCAGGAAGCATGGCAGCATGTAGGCAGACATGATGCTGGAGAAGCAGTGGAAAGCTCTATATCTGGATCCACAGGTAGCAGGAAGAGAGAACCTCACTTAGGTTTCTGAAACCCTCAAAGTCCCCTAGTGACACAGTTCCTCCAATAAGGCCACACCACTCCAACAGAACCACACAATCTCTCTCAGGTAATGCCACTCCCTGATGACCAAGTATTCAGCTATATGAGCCTATGGGAGACATTCTTATTCAAGCTACCACAGTAGTATATTTTTATAATGTATGTGTTTGGATGTGTGTGCACATGGTGTTCTGTTCTATTACTATCTAACTTAGTCCCTGGAGACAGGGTCTCTCACTGAAACTGGAACTAGGCTGGCAGCCAGCAAGCCCAGAAATCCTCTGTCTCTACCACCCACAGCACTGGGATTACAAGTAAATGACTGACCTCATCTTATTTCTAATGAGGGTGCTGGGGACTTCCTGCTTGTACAGTAAGCACTAGTACTACTGGGCCATCTCTGCAGCTTTGAGATGTATATTTTATCCTTAAAAACATCTCTTAAGGTTTGGAAGACAGCTCAGTTGGTAAAATGCTTGCCACATATGCATGAAGCCCACAGTGGTGTATGCTTGTAATTCCAGTGTCAAGGAGACAGAAATAAGAAGATCCCTAGGGCTTGCTGGCCAGCTAGCCAAGCTTAATCAGTGAGTCCCAGGTCCCATTGAAAGTCTCTGTCTCAAAACATAAAATAGAGGATCCTAGGCTGGGCATGGTGGCAGGCAGATCTGGGTGAGTTACAGGCCAGCCTGATCTACATAGTGAATTCCAGGCAAGCTAGGCTACCTAATGAGACCCTTCTCCCCCTCCAAAACAAAACAAAACAAAACAAAAAACAAAACAAAAACCCAGAAAGCTCCCAAGGAATGACATCCGAGGTGACTGCTGGTATCCGTATGCATATATGTGCCCTCACATGAACACATACAACAATTTCTGGTTGCCTTTATTTTTCCCAACTACAGATCAGAAAACAAAAGCCATTTGAGCACTATCTGCTTTGAAGCTAATTCTCATCATACTTAAACGATCTCTTCATCTCTGCCTCTTTGAAATGATTGCTCCTCTCTTTCTATGCCCCCCCCCACACACTCAGAGAAAGGTGCCTGGCATGCACAGAAGAGTCTCATACAAACATGAATGTGCTGGACTTCATGCAGGAAGATGCCTGTCCAGCACTGCTTCTGACTATACAGTTGGCACAAGCTACTGATGTCTGCTGCTGATAACTTCCTTACTATTCTTTCTTGGCTTCAGCAGAGTATAAAGTTGACCACCCACTGTGTGGCTCGGCCTTCTCTGATACCCTGGTTCCACTGTAGAGCTCTCTGTGCATCTAGGTCTTCTCCATTTCATATGCCTGTGCTAGAATCAGCTCAATGGTGGCACGGTAGATTGGGATGGTTGGTTTTAAACTGTAAACTTGACAAAACCTACCATCATCTGGGAAAGAAATATCAATGAGGAATTGTCTGAAGTAGGTTGACCTGTGTGTCTGTCTGTCGGGGTATGTGTTGTGTTGTGATTATACTAATGGGTGGAGGTAGACCCAGCCTCAATGGGAGGCACCATTTCTTGGGTTTGGGTCCTGGGTTGTATAAAAAAGGAGAGAGTGAGCTGAGTGCACACATGCATTCCTTCCTTCTCTGTCTGCTCTTGACTGGCTGTGACTAGCTGATTCCAGTTCCTGCAGCCTCCATTTCCCAGTTGTGACGGACTGTGATGGGAACTAGAATCAACCCTTTGCTCCCCTGAGGTGTTTTTGTGGGGGTGTTTTAATCACAGCATCATCAGAAAAGCACGAAGACAGCTTCCTAAATCATGTGTGGGAGATGAAATCTCGTCCTCCCGGCGGCTGATCTCTGTAGGGCTTATCTTCTTAACCATTCGGGGACCCTTTCTTTTGGACCCACCAAAACCTCCATTGTTTGGCTTAATATTGCACTCTACCTAAGTGCAGAGCCAATGACCTGAAACTCTACTCAATAAACAATAACTCCTAGTTTTCCTCTGTTAAACCCCTGGTAAAGTTACAGCTAACCTGATGCTAACCATAAGCATTTACTGAGTGTTCCAAAGCAGCACCTTTCTTCATTATTTTGGTTAGTTGTAAGTTAATCTTCTCAACTATGACTTGGAGATGAATTAATAACTAACTTTGCCCACTCCTTGCCAAGGTCAGAAGGATGGAAAACATGTCACCAAACATAGCTACAGCCATGGCAGAATTTGTACATCAGGTTTCCTGACATAGACATCTGTCTCTTACTCAGAGTGAGCTTGAAAGGAGAACGTCTCCTTTCTCAGGACAGGCTACTATGTAGCAAGCACTTAACTTCTTGGGAGGGACTCAAACAGCAGCAGTGCACGCACACCCTGGCCTTCCGCCCCTCTCTTCATCCCAAGAGTGCCTGCCTCAAACTCACTAGCTTTCATAGTTAACTTACCGGGAAACGTAAATATGAAATTGAGTTCTATGAATAATACAAAAGTAAGCAGTTACATCATTTGTCTTCAGAGTGTTGAAAGATTTAGAATTGATTATAAAAGAGGACGGTCCTTTTTCTTTTCACCGTGTCATTATTGATTGCTTACTCCTTTCAAAGCAATATAGATTCCTGAATTATTTAAATCTGAACAGCCAGGTTGATAAACGGCAAGTAGGTGGGAAATAGAATGTAAAGCCAGAGTTAGAACTAAAGGTATTTTGATTAGCTTCTCAAAGTAGGTGTTGGTTTTATATAGATCAGCGCATACGATAGTATATGTAGATAAGAGTAACGAAATATAATCTATTAGTGATATGCCTGCTGTGTGATTCGATGGCCTGAATAAACTACCTCACCAGAGCACTTGCCAGGGTTTTCACCGCCTGTCAAGTAAACTCAGGAAAGGTCAGTGGTGTGACCACAAAGGCCAATCTATTTTCACTGCTGGAGGTTTAAAAAAAGCCCTCTTCTCAATTTACTGTGACTATGAGAGTCACTTTCCTGCTTACACAGTAGCAAAGGGGTGGTAGATGCTGAGCGCAACAGAATAGAAAATCAGCAAAACATGAAGTCAGGTTAATCAGCCCTTGGGATAGTTTATTCCATGAACCTGGGTTACATGACCTGTCCAGGCATATTACTGCTCACTGGTTACATGAAAAAAAATACTAGAAATGTTTTCTTTTCTTTTTTAAGTGTTTTATTGGAAAGATTGTAGAGTTTCAAACACAATGAAGTTACATATAGTGTGTGTGTGTGTGTGTGTGTGTGTGTGTGTGTGTGTGTGTGTGTTTTAATTTGGTAAGCATGGTATTTTGAAATGCGAATGTATGAAATATACATTACATTCTGATCCAGTTCAAAATTTAGACTTTGGGCGTATTTTGTTAATCATGCCACATTTAGTTATTATATTCCCTGGAATCCATATTGGTCTATCTCTGATTTATCAGGCTTTTAATTCTTTGACATTGTAAAAATGAAATTTCAACAAAAACTATTACCATTGCTCTTGGTTGCCCACCCTAACTAAAATAGTTACACCCTATTGCTGAAGACATCACACACTTCAGTTGCAGGACACAGAAAAATCACTCTTGAACTGGCCAGAAAACTCTCCCTGCTGGCTAGCTTTCTCAGTGTTTCAAGATGCTGCCCAGACTGCTGGGAGAGAAAAGACATCAATGGTCTAACCCAGCACTGGACCCTGCATGCTGCAACATCAACCTGGTAGCCAAGATGAGTCCACCGCTGCAGTATGGAAAGACTGTTAATGGGGTAACCAAACGCTCCTTTGACTGGATTTGAGGCCCTCTCCACAGGAAAACTTCATGCCTGATACTGTAAATGTGGCCAAAAGCCCTGGCTTGGGAAGTCATAGGTCCTAGGGCAAAGCCTATGAGGTTGCTTTTCTAAATGGTCATGTTGTAAAATAGCCTTCTTAATATTTGTGCTTATATCTATAGATTTGTGCTGCTCCTAAACTTGGTTCAGAGAAGTTTCTTTCCCCAGTGGGTAGCAGTTAAAGCAGAGATGCATCACTGTTGAAAGCGTTGAGAATAGATTGGTCTGAGTGCTCCAATGTAGATGGACCATCTGTATCAACCTTCACTCAAAAGCTCAAAGAAAATGATGGAAGAGGAGATAGAAAGAATGCAAGAGCCAGAGTGCTTTGGAATTTTGTCATCTGGACATGACACACCTAAACTCATAGCCCTGGTTACTATATAATACCTGAATGAGATCAAATCGGTTTAAATTCTAGCATGGAGAGGAAAGGGACCCCCCAAAACCCCACTCCAGCCTAGGAGATATTGACACCTGACAGAAAATCACTTCTCCTTAGGAGTGTGGCCACTGGTAGGTTCCCCATTTCCAGTGGATGACCCCACACACATGTATGGAATATTCCTTTACACTGTATAAATATATGTCACTGTGATTGGTTCAATAAAGAATCTGACTGGCCGATAGATGAACAGGATAAGGTTAGGCAGGAGAGCCAAACTAAGAATGCTAGGAGGAAGAAGGGTGAATGAAGTCTGAGGAGTCCCCAGGAAATGCAGAGGGAGCAAGACATTCTAGAGGACAGGTAAAGCCACAGTCACATGGCAGCACATAGATTAATAGAAATGGGCTAATTTAAGCTGTAAGAGCTAGTTAGTAACAAGCCTGAGTTATTGGCTAAGCATTTATAATTAATACTAAGCCTCTTTTTGGTTATTTGGGAATTGGTGGGTGGGAAAGAAGTCTGCCTACCCACATCACATATGGACAGCGCTAATTGGATTCAGTGGGTTAAAAAATAAATAAATAGGGTGTTGGAGATATGGCTCAGTGATTAAGAGCATTTGTTGTTCTTGCAGAGGACCTGAGTTTCCAGCACCCACATGATGGCTCACACCATCCCTAACTCTAGGTTTTGGGGAACTGATGCCCTCTTCTGATCTCCTTGGACTCCATGCATGCACATGTTGCACATATATACACACAGGCAAAACACTCACACATAAAATAAAGAAATCTAAAAATTAAAAAAAATTATAGACAGAAGATATGAAGTGAGCAAAATGAGGTGGGGAATTCCTAGGGGGAGATGGAGTGGAAGAGTGAGGGAATGATATGATCAAGATATATTGTATACATGCATAAAAATTTCAAAGAATAAATAAAAGTAGAAAACATGTTTTGGAGAAAAAGTAAAATAAAATCTAAAAAGCAATGAAAATTTGAAGCATGCTATAGTTCTTTCTTCTGTGTTATGCCTTTTATTTATTTATTTGTTTATTTATTTATTTATTAAATGTATCGATGTGTTGCTTGTAGGTATGTATATGTAGCATGTGTATGTCAAGCACCCACAGAAATCAGAAAAGGGCATCAAATACCCTAGAAATGGTGTTACAGATGGTTGTGAACCATCATGCAGGTTTGAGGAACCAAACCCAGGTCCTCTGCAAGAGCAACATATGCTCTCAATTGCTGAGCCATCTCTCCGGCCCACCTTGTGTTCCATCTTAACTTAATTGCAATGATAGTGCCAGAGAACTTTGTTGTGTTCATAATTCTGTACTGTTTAAAAGGAAGAATAGCATAAAAAGAACACTAGAGAACAGAAAGACAATGCCCAAACCCACCAAGACACTAGTTGTATGGACAAGCCACTCTGGTAGCTTTAATTTTGTTTCAACACAATGGGTTTGTTGTTGTTGTTGTTGTTGTTGTTGTTGTTGTTTTGAGATAGAATCTCACTATGTAGCCCCAGCTGGCCTGGAATTCACTATGTAGAAAGTGAAAGAAAATTCTGGCATATCTCCACTCGTCAAGACAAGGAGGCATGGGAAAGCCTTCTAGCAAATGAGACTTCCAGCAAGCCACCCCTTCCTGTAAAATTTACAGAAGTCCTGGAGCCTTGGATGGAAGCGCTGACCCTCAGTTTAGTGTGGACACTGCATCTATCACATAACCCTCCCATGAGGAGCGGGTCCTCCACTGTGGAACAGGCTGTGTGGGAAGCTTCAGGATGCTTTTCAGAGCCATTCTCTCTTTCAGGACAGGCTCAACAGAGACTTCACTTACTACTGTTAAAACAATAACGTGAGAGACTGGGGTAGTGGCATATACTTGTAATTTCAAGACCTGGAAGGCTGAGGCAGGAGGATTTTGATTTTGAGGCCACCTGAGCTACATGATGAGTTCCACTCCACCCTGACTAGTGACATGTTTCTCAAAAATGGAAACAAATAGAACCAAAATCTCTTAGTCCTAGCCTCCTGGGTATCTTACGTCCATGTCTTCATTTGAGTTACTATGAACTTAGATCAAAATGGAGTTTCTTAGCATCTGTGAAAAATACTAAATATTTTAGCTTAATAGCATTGTGGGGGCAGTTTATCAATTTTATATGCGTTTCCTAAATTTCCTTCAAGTAAACTGTCTTCTCATATGTTAAATTTGCTGCAGATTATATCATCTCTGGGTGGCCAATTTCCTTGACAGTTTAATTATTATATATGTTCTAGATGTTTCCTCAGTGAATTGAATGACCTTATATAACAATCTAGTTTGTTTATCATATGAAACACAGGAAAAGTCTAAGTGCTGACAGTACTGAATTCACTGTCTGGCAAGGAAACACGTGGTTCCGTAGTACTGGTGCCAGCCAGAGGACTTACGCATATGCAAGTTTGTCACAGCTTTTAGAAAGATTAGTTTTATTTGTAATTATAAGTACATGTGTGTGGGGATGTGCACATGAGTGCAGTTGCCCATGGGTGCTGGAAGGAGGCATCGGATTCCCTGAAGCTGGGGTTACAGGCAGCTGTGAGCCACCCAATGTGAGTTCTGGGAACTGAACTTGGGACCTCTGGAAGACAAGGATATGCTCTTAGCCACTGAGCCAGCTCTCTCTAGACCTACAAATTCTTTGCATTTTATTCAGTGTCCTTATTAGATATCAAGTAGTTCCCCTAGGTCTTAGGGTTTAAAAGATCTAATGGGGTACGAAGAGTTATTTCATTTCTCTTGGCTGGGAGACGTTGCTATTTAAAGCAATTTATTCACCTGCTAATTTAAACCCGTGATCTTAGTGATAATATTTGATACTTGGACAGTACTTTAGAGATTTTCCAAGCATTGTAGTGTTTATGGTTTAATTATCACTACAATCTGTACAAAAGACATTCCTCAACTCCATGTTACAGGCAGAAAAAATGAGGTCTAGAATCCAAAGTGAATAGTCAATAATAGAGGGCAACTTGAAATCAGAGTTCTTAAACTTCTGGCATGGTCACAAAGGAATCGTGGAAATAACATAGACCTGGGGTTAGTGATTGGGCTATCTGACTAATTTTTTTTTTTTTTTTTTTTTGTGGACAAAACCAGCATAGTGTCAGAGACAGTATGACTCCCACCAAGGCTGGCCCACACAGGCAAGAATTCCATCTAGCATGGTGATTCTAGCCCTAAGTTTCATCGCGTAGACAAATGCTATCATCTTGGTTGTCAGGTTTGGCATTAGAGCACAGGTAACAGATACCAATAGCATTTAGAGTCAAGAGGTTGGGAAGGGACTACAGGGCTGGCTATGCTCCCAGGGGGCTCAGGAGTCAGTTGTCAAGGGTTCTTTGCTACTCCGCAAACTTAGCTGCAGAATTGGAACACAAATTAGGACTGCAGTAGTTGCCCAGTTTACAAGACGGGGAATCATGGTGAGAACATAAGCGTGGAGTCTGGGGAGAAGACTTGCGACTTAATAGGTCAGTGAATGTAACCCAAGCATGATGCACGATGCATGGGGGGAACCAGCTTGTTCTAGATTCCTTAATGTATTCCAGGCTCTTGGCAGGGCTCAGTACGCTGATCAAATGACTCCAGTCTTCCTTGATGGCCAGAGCACAAGGGGGCAGAGAGCAAGAAAGTGGCACCTGGGTACACGGTTCAATTTACACAGCCTGTGCTTTATCTGAGACTTTAGTAATTCTGCTCATGTAAGCCCACAGATTCACCGCTGTGGAATTTCCATGTTAAACATGTGTAAAACATGTGCCACTGAATTGTATGATAATCCCCCATGTATTTTCATGGCATGTCATCAGGTGGGCACACACTGGGGCTATATCAGAAGTTCCACAGACATTCTCATGGCAGAGTTATGTTAATGGTCATTATGGAAAAGTAACAGTTTAATAACTGACAAGTAAAGCTTTATTTCCCCCACTTCCTCACCTCGGTACAGTCTACACAGTTCACAGTTGAATGCAGAGAGTACTTACTTGCTGAGGCACCTTGCTGACCCCCTATTTTCATATTTAGGGAACTCAACTTTCTACTTTGCTGACATCTGCTGACCCTTTTACAAATTTTTTAAAAATTCTAAAACATCACATTGTGTACCTTAAGCTGTACCTCTCTTATTTTGCTAGAGTAATATGCCTCTTTCTTTTAAATCCCTCACATTCCCCACGTTTCCCTTCAGTGATTTTTGTTTTACTGTGTTTTTTGGAGACAGGGTCTCACTCTATATCCCAGGCTGGCCTGGAAATCACTATGTAGGCTACATTGCCAAACTTGCAGCCATCCTCCTGCAGCAGCCTCCCAACTGCTGGAATTACAACTATGAATTGACACACCCGGCACTAACACAGTGCATTCCGGGCTGGCCTTGAAATGGAAATCCTCCTCCCTCACCCTCTTCAACAATTTTCCTTCTGGCTAACTTACAACCGCTGTCCAAAAATGTTTTGTTTGTGGGAATAAAGCATGACTTTAGCTTCCAGGGGAGACATTTGCTCTCTGATAGTCCTGAGGCCTCTTTCTCCCCCCACTGAGCTCCCTCTATGGTACCTGTATGTCCAGTTTCTGCCTACCACTAATTCCATCAGAAAAAGTGTGACGTTCCCTAATTTCAATATTATGGTTTTGGGTAGGTTCACAGCACTTTTTACTTGAGGACAATAGCTAGTTTGAGGCTGTCACCGTGAAGCTCAGTTTTTGCTGTTTGATGTGCCACGACATAGAAATTCTGAACCTTAGAAATGTCCGTCCAGCAGGGGCTGTGTTTTTGTGTTTCAGCCTCGGGCTTTGCCATTTTATTCTATGACTGCAAACCGTTTAAGGAAAAACTCTTCCTTCCCTCCTTCCTTTTATGTGTTGTCTGTTTCTTGAGACAAGGACTTGAGCCCAGGCTGGTCTGAAAATCCCTCCTTAGCTCAGACTGGTCCTGAACTTGCAATCGTTAGTCTCAGTCTTCAAAGTGTTGGGATTATAGACTGCACTTGGCAAGGAAAAGAAAATCTTTTCAGAAAACACTTGTCACTTTGCTTTATTATTTTAAATTTTTTATTTATTATCCTTTTTAACCTGTCGAGATGCGCAGCATTCTGTACCTGTGGAGGACAGAGGGTGATGTTATGGGACCGTTCTCTTCTTTCACTTTAACTTTTTCCCCTAGACTTTTAACATCTTTGTTATACACGGGGTTTAAAAAAAGAAACCGAGATGGAACATAGTGCCATCTTGGAATTCAGGTATTTCTGCATGCATTGTTTTTGCTTATACAACTACAATCTCGTTCAGAAATACGCTCTATGAATTAACCTTAAGTCACTTTGTGTGATAAGCACCAACAACATCATGTCTTGTTTCCTAAGACTCCTCCATTCTGAAACCATATCCTCTGTTTCTTCATTTTCTCTGCAGCCCACACAGGATGGGTGAGGCAATAGCGAGAGAAATGGGCTAAAATGCACTTAGAACAAGATAGTTGGCATGCTGAAGTAGAATAAGGTAGAAAAGACCAATTATTAGATACCGATTTATTGATTTACTTTGTAGCTTACTTAAGACACTGCTGTGCTGCCTATTTGCCAAGCATGACTTGCTGCCTGGAACAGGATGACCTGGAAAACAAGCTAAAACAATGGATCGTTGTCCTTAACAACCTGCTGACCGCTGTGTGAGCCTCTGTAAAACCTGGTTTGCCTACCCCACCTGGTTTTGAGAATAAAATAAAAATGCAAAGTGGACTAGCCGCTAAGGCTCTTCAGGAGCGATCTGACTTCCACTGGCGACATCTCCCCTCTTCTGTTCCCATTGGTGTCGGGTGCTGATTTCAGAAAGAGCCCCACAACACTACCATTCACGGAAGGACACATGCAGTTCCCTCTCTCTATCCCAGTGGCTAATTCTTGGCTGTTTGAACCAACGGACCATCTGGAACCAAAAATCACCACGCAACCAGTGGGAGAAACTGCAGCTGAGCTCAGCTTCCTGTGAGGCTGATGACGCCATTTCCGTCTTACAGGAACTATGATGTCCTGTGTTTTCTCTCATCTCTAGGTAACCAATTAGCTTCCAGCCATGTCCTCTAACTAACTAGCAAAAAAATCCAGCCAGAGATTCAAGCCGCTAAGATCGTTATCACACTTGCTCTGTCAGAAAGCAATGGCGAGCGAGTATCCATCAGAGAGCCCTGCCCTCTGGATACCTTTCACAGAAAAATAAAAGATCTTGTGATTTATTTTTCTCTTGTTCCAGATACTTTAAGATTGTAGTTTTTCTTTTGTTGTTCCTTCGTTTGTTGTTTTTTGAGTTTGTAGGGTCCCCTGAAGCTAGAGTTGTAGGTGGTTGTGAGCTGCCTGATGTGGATGCTGGGAAATGAACTTGAGACTCTGGAGAGCCATTTCTCCAGCCCCTTGTTTGTCTTTGTATTTCAGGGGGGATTTTATAGAGCCCAGGCTGGCCTTCCATTTCTAATCCTCCTGCCTCTGCCTCCCAAATGCTGAGACTATAGGCATGTGCTACCACACGTGGCCCATGAGACCTTTTTAAAAGCACTTCGTTTTGTCCTAAGAATATAATTAGTTCCAAATTTGTAGTCCATCCAAAATAACAAGAAAAATATTTTGAATGCACAATTTCTGATTTAGTATTATTTTGATATCAGTTTCATCTGATTTTATTGAGGCAACAAAGTGTTTCCAAGTCAATGAAAAACAATTAAATTGTTGGGTGGTGGTAGTGCAGGGGCTTTAATCGGAGCACTTGGGAGGCAGAGGCAGGCGGATCTCTGTGAGTTTGAGGTCAGTCTGGTCCAGATTGAGTTCCAGGACAGTCAAGGTGGTTACACAGAGAAACTCTGTCTCAAAAACACAAACAAAACAAGCAAACAAACAAATATAGAAGAAAGAAAGAAAAGCAATTAAATTAATAAATAAATAAATTAAATTAATAAAAATTTGGTAAGCCTAGATAAAACCTTTCTTGTGTATTTTTTTTTTAGAAAGTCAGGAAGTGAGTTACATTTTTGTAAACCAAGTGGTTTCCAGTTCATTGTTTTTATTAATATTTACATTGTATCTAAGTACTTTGTTATTTAAGTAGCTCATTAAAATCAATTTTTGATGGGAATGGGGGCTGTTTCTAGCAGCACTTTCATGCTCGTCTCCCATTGTAAGAACAAAGGTTTATTTTTGGTACTGAAGATACGACTGGAAAACAGGAATATCTAAATCCTGACTCATTCTTGTTATACTGTAATAGTGACCCATGGACAAATAAACTTTTCAATCATCTAAACATAAAAGATATTAAGTGGCCAACCTGAAGACAATACGTGAAGGAAATACACCTTTTCAAATTTCTCTTCCAGGAACACAAGCAAGGATACTTGGAGATAACTAATATAGACGAATAAATATGCAACACTGTATAAATCAGTCATGCCACAAACACCCCGACTGGGGAGACTAGTCATCTATTTTTAACCATCCTGTTGGCAGATTTCAACAGACAGCTGTATTAGGTGGACAGAGGCTGCCTGTGCGTGTGGAAGAACACTGTGTTAACTCTGTTATTTTTAGTTGTGAAACCTTCTTTTTAAACCCTAATATTAGAGAGAGAAAGAGCCAGACAGACAGATACACACACACACACACACACACACAAACAGACACACACATATACACAGAGAGACACAGAGACAGACAGACACACACACACGTGTACACACACACAGAGACAGAGAGAGAGACAGAGAGACAGAGACAGAGAGACAGAGAGAGACTATGTGCAAGGTCCTAGACTCAGCCCCCAGCACCAAAAATTAAAGTTTTAAGAACATACTCAAGTTGAATGCTCTTAAAGCTTGGGTAAAAATAGCTGCTGTTAGTGTTCCACAGCACTCAGCAGTCTGCCATTTCCCCAAAACCTCCTTATACTTGCCCAGGAATCCTATGTCTTTTACTGTTAGCACTTCTGAGCAAGTGAGGATGTGGGTGATTGACTGATCTTGTTTTGCTTAAAAGTTTTCACTCAAGGTGGAAGTATACTACCATATCTATCTATGTATCTATTTAAATCTACATATCTGTGTATCTGTATATCTATGTAACTATGTATGTATATGTATGTATGTACGTATGTATGTATCCTCCCTCAGTGTGTGTGTCTCTCTTCTTTTTCTCTTCCATGTTTATAATCTATTTGTGAGATAAGTCTTGTCTTATGTCTTCCAAGGCAGCTGGCATACCAGCAGCAGTTGCACCCCAGTATACAGACTCTCACTCCCTTGGTGTTATTCTTGTTGAAAAGGGGTCTGTTGAAGTTGAGCCCAGTGTCAACCCCATTGCTTATCCCATTTCTTCTCTCAGCTACTTTTCCTAGAGTGAAAATCTGCCTAATCTCTCCAGGAGGGCAGCCTCTGTTTAGATTCTGCAGTCCGTTAGTTAGTTCATCGACTTTCTGTTGCTGACTCCTAACCCCTACAGATTGGATTCCAGTAACCAAGCCGGCACAGCCCTGACTTCTTCTGAGGGCATATTTGCGCCCAGGTGGGCCAGATTGGGCCAGATGCCTTTAAATACTGCCTTACCACTGCAGGTTTTTGTTTTGGCTCAGTGCTAGGAATTGGTCCCTTCTTCATGCTTCTGTGATGACTGTATCTAAGAAACCCGAAGACTCTTACTGTGATGAACCACAACCCATCGGAGTGCCCTATCTCCAGATCTGAGAAGAAAGGAGAAGCAAGCATGTCCGCCGACCTTTTGACACTGAAAAAGTATGTTATTACCTGCAAAGTTCATGTTTGATAATCTCATAACTGAGTTATAAAAGAAATTGAAAAAAAAACCCCAAAAAAAAAGAAGGTCACAGCTGCCTATTGTCAGTCACAATAGCTCACAGGCCATGGGTTGGACATGTCAGCAGGGTACTAGTTTCTCCCTTCGTAGGTCTCAAGTTGCCTTAGGAAAATTTCTCTTCCTCCAGCTTTATGAAGAAGACAGGCTGCCTTCGTGAAGAGAATAACAAATCCTCACATGTTCTTCTGAGGTGAGGCTGCGCTGATCTTACTCGATTGACTTTGCAGAACAACAAAGGAAGCTCAAGACTGAAACTGGGCTGTGGTGGTGCACGCCTTTAACCCCAGCACTTGGGAGGCAGAGGCAGGGGGCGACTCTGTGAGTTCGAGGCCAGCCTTAACTACACAGTGAGTTTCAGGAGAACCAGAGCTGCAGTGAGATCCTGTCTCAAAAAACAAAAACAAAACAGGATTGTCTGTGGCTTCCTCTCATTCCAAATCACAGTGTGGTCCAAATAACAACACTAACAGGAGTAAAACAAAGTAATGGCAAGGTACTGGGTGAGCCAGGTAAAGCTAGAACCAGTCTGAGGCGGGGACTGAGTGGCCTGGATACCCTTGCTGTCTCCAGATGATATCCCGTTCTGTTTGAAAGGTCTGGACAGTCCGCTTTTAAAATATAATCTCTTCAAACCCTCCTCCCCAAATACGTGTTCAGCAAACTCACCCTTAAACAATTCCAGCACTTTCTGTGTAAAGGGATGCCTTTCTCTTAGAGTCTCTTTCTGCTGCTGAAGATGAACTGTTTTCTACACCGCCCCCTACAAAGGTCAAGGGCACACACGTGGTTGATCGCTTGGGTAAATTCAGTATAACAGGATTCCAGGTAACATAGGATGGCTATGAGTTTTTTTTTTTCCCTACTGTTCCATAATCATGTATAAAGTCCAGAAGAATTTAGTTTTCTATATTCTGAAGAGAAATATTGAGTAGGCCTCATACCTGCTTGCCAGTGTTTGGGGGAAGCCGAGAGGAGTCCAGGGTTTTGTCAAAACTAAGTCACTGGGGAGTATAATTTGCCTTGGGAAGAGTGCCGAACTTTCTCTCTCTGTCTCTGTCTCTGTCTCTGTCTCTGTCTCTGTCTCTCTCTCTCTCTCTCTCTCCCTCTCTGTGTGTGTGTGTGTGTGTGTGTCCCTGCAGTCAAAGGTGTGCTTGTTCTAGGAGACCTAATATAAGAAACTGCCACGCCTGTGAGCAGGAGAGAGGTGTGCTGTTTTTGAGATGTTGCTGGCTGAGCTTCAGAACCAGCATGTCCTCTTGGAGCTGTCATGGCAGCATGACAATAGGATTCGGAGAAGAGTTGCTATGTGCTCCTTTGGAGTTTGGACCAAAACTAGAAATGCATATTTTGGGTCTAGAAATTTCTGAAGAAAATTTAACTCAAGGCATCAACCAGAGGAGGTCCCTCTGACCTCTGTGGAGCAGCCTAGAAAATGACCAGTCTCCAGTTCAGCAGCAGAAAGGGGGTTCTAAGAGACAAGTCTGTGGGAACAAAATGGTTACCAAGAAAAGTGTTGGAATCATTTAAGCGTAGATTTGATGGGAATGTGTTTGGGAAGGAGGATTTGAAGACAATGAGGCTACCCAAGTTCAACGTCTACTTCAAGACATTCTTCCCATGAAACCTTCATTCACTACTCTCTTCCATGCTATCTTTTTTTTTTTTGCATTGCACTCTATCTTATATTTGCTTTCTAATTATTTTCTGTTGTTATTGGCCTCTGACCTTGACTGGAAGGGCATCTGCAGCAGGAATCATTTATTTATTTATTTATTTTGTCATTCTTCCATCATGATGAATGACAGGCTTGCAATGATCTCATTGATTATATTCAATTATAATCAATAGCCACTTAGAGCCCACAGTGAATATAATCCCATATGTTTGCAATGGTTTTAATACATTTATTTATTTAGGTGCTTTTATCTGCATGTACATCTATACAACAGAAGAGAGCTTTGGAATTCATGAAACTACAGTTATAGACAGCTGTAAGTCACCCTGTAGGTGCTGGGAATTGAACTCAGGACCTCCGAAAGATCAGTCAGTGCACTTAACCACTGAGCCATCTCTCTAGTCTTCTTAACGCATTTTTAATCATGCTACATACTCCAAAGGAAATTGTGACTACCACTTGAAAAAAAAAAATCTTCTCCAATGACCTCTTTTTGATTCAGTTAAGTAAGTTAACCTGAATATGAGCCAAATGCACTTAATACATTACAATTATTATAGGAAAACCCTGAGTTTGTCATAATCTGATAAACAAGATATTTGGGGGCCGGTACTGGCAATAAGTTGGTAGAATGCTTTCCTGGCAGGTAAAAAGCCCTGGGTTTAGCCCCCAAGTACTACATGAACCATGTGTGATGGCACACGCTTATAATCCTAATATGTGGGAGGTAGAAGCAGGAGACCCTTGAGAAGCATAGTAAGTTCAAGGCCAGCCAGGCATGAAAGTAATAATTAAATAAATAAACAAAACTCCAAGTATTTTCAGCCCTCAATTTACTATAATTTAATATAATTATTACAGTTATAATCAACCTGATGAAATCTGAAGGCTTTAGGAACTGGTCCCATAGACAGGTGAAGGGACATTTGATCAAATGCTCTGTTTCTCTCTTCCTTGACAACTCTAATCTGACTAGTTGCCAAGCTCTGGGGCTCTGTGTCCAAAACGATCCTAAGAGTCTGGTCACCTCCAATTTCACATTTACAGAACTTGGGTGGCAGGCTTCTTCACACACTCCTGCCTCTGCTCATTTCCTTCACCAGCTAATGCAGTAAAGATAACCTCAGGGCACCATGTCACATTAGGGAATGAAAACAAGCCACTTTCTCTTGGATGAGTCTGGCTAAGGGTAAGCACAAATTTAAATTCTTCGCTTCTCTCCCTGATCTTCAATCTGTCTGTGGTTTGTAGTCACAGTTCTGTAGTTTGTTGTTTGTCCCTCACAGAGGGCTTTGCTCTGCATTTACTGGACAATACAGAGCACATGGCCTGAGAAAGGGTTGAGGCTTCCTTACAGACGTCTTTGACAGAGTTTCACAAGGGAAGAGGTCACTTTACTGATCCAACGCACCCGAAAGCGCTCAGCACTGCAAACATACATTGTCAAGCTTTCTCCATGTCGTTTGCAAAATTTATGGTGGATATTTATTTTAAGGTTGCTTTCAACTTATTTGCTGTTTCTGGCAAATGTTACCACAATACATACCTATATCCATACATCCATAATTTTGGATCAGGGACATGGAAGAGTACATAACTTAAGGTTAAAGCTATGGAGGGCTAGAGAGATGCCTCAGCAGTTCAGAGCACTTTCTTTGCGCAGAGGACCTGGGTTCATTTCCCAGCATTCATATGACAGTTAACAACCATCTGTCACTCCAGATCCATGGGATCTGGCACTCTCTGTGCGTCTACATGGGCACCAGACACATGGTGCACATACGTACACGCAGGCAAAATATTCATGCATGTAAAATGAAAATAAGTAAAACTCTAAAAATAGATTAAAGCTATCATTTAACTTAAGTTGTTGAAGCCGATTGCATGCACAACCCAAAGTGGTTACTTCGTTCTCTCAAAAGCAGGTTACACTTGAATAGGTCCAGTACGCCGTAGCCGGACAGCAGGTTAAACTTGAATAGGTCCAGTACGCCGTAGGACAGCAGGTTAAGCATGCAGTCTTGAGTGATCTCAAGGCGTCTTGTTAACTTTGTTGGAAAGATCTGGAAAACAACTTTTATTTTTAATGCAAGAGATGCTTTCATAAAAATGTATCACTACAGTTTCCCTTGTAGACTCTGTTCACACCATTATAACAAAATGCCATATACCATCTACCTTACAGTTCTGAGGCCTGGCAAGTCCACGATCTAGGTTCCTGAAGATTCGATGTCTAATGAGGGTTTATTTCCTGCTTCACAGACGATGCCTTTCTCACTGAATCTTCACATGGTGGAAGTGGGCAAGTATCTGGAGCTTCTTGTATAAGGGCGCTAATTCTTGACCAACTCTGAACGAGACTGGCTTCCCACCACACCAACCATGATATAGTTGTGACTTAGATGTCTGGGGCTGTTAGTATTGTAGTATTGAAGTCTTAAGTCCCTGTTTCAGGGGGTCTCATTGCTCCTCCCCAGGACCTTCGCTGTCGCTCTAGGAGTTGTGGAGGACACAGCCCTTGCTCTTTGTGGTAATAGATTAGGAACAGTGCTTTGGGAACGGAGGAGGAGAAACACCTTTTTTCCCATTCAAGGATCAGACAGAGGAAACCGTGAGTTGCCATAAAAGGAAATAAAACTTGTTCTCACATAGAGGAAAACGTTTGAAACACAATCTCCTGGTATCTGCTGCCACCATGTGGTCATGTACATTTGTTAACTTGAAACTTGGGTTTTCGTTATAAGGCTGGTCCTACGCCCAAAGAAGGAATAGATGAAGTACAAAGAATTTAAAGCTTGTTTTTTTAGCACGAGCGGGCCTCAGTTTGTCCCCTAAATCAACCTAGGTTCCCTGTACTCTCCGGCACACAAGTTGCCGCTATTAAATACCCTTTCCCCCTCATGGTGCTCTGTCCTGAGGCAGGACTAAATCCGTGCTTCCATGTGGGGGCCCCTCCTCCAGCTTGAGGCAGAGAAGGCCCCAGATAACCCCCTGTCATCCCTGACCTCTAATATTTATGGCTCGTGTAACCCCCCTTTCTTTTTGCTTTGAATGTAGATGGCACCTGTGACTCGTCAGTCACAGAATAGGGCAGAGAGGATGGGTCGTCATTTCTGATTGCATCATGTGGTGTTTATAATGTCCATATTACTACCAGGCTGTCTCAGTCTCTTTCTGGGCTTTCACATGTGACTAAGTGACTAAGTAGCCATGCTTGGGGAAGCAGAGTGACAAGGAGCTGAGGGTAGTGATTGCTCTCAGCCTGTAAGGAACGGAGCCATCAGGGCAGCAGGACACCGGCAGTCATGTTTTGCTATCAACCATGTGAACTTGGAAGCAGATCATTCTCCAGTTGAGACCCAAGCCCTGGATAATATCTGGATTTCAGCCTCTCGAGGGAGTTAAAAACCAGAGGGCTGCATGAGGCTGTGTCCAGATTCTGCAAAGGAATAAACGGTTGCTATTTTCTACCAGCCAGTGGATGAGGACCTTTACCCATCAACAGAGAACCAGAACATAGATCTTTGGTTTTACCTATTACCTCTCTGTCTACAGGACTGCATCACACATCCTAGTATGTGTTGCTCCTCATGGCTTACTCAGCCTGAGTCCTTCCTTCCTTCCTTCCTTCCTTCCTTCCTTCCTTCCTTCC
>CABHPH010149855.1:0-11683 GCA_902168325.1 Peromyscus nudipes
CCTAGAAGCAGGAGCTGATGCAGAGGCCATGGAGGGTGCTGTTTGCTGGCTTGCTCCCCATGGCTTGCTCAGCCTGCTTTCTTATAGAACCCAGGACCACCGGCCCAGGGACAGCACCACCCACCATGGGCTGGGCCCTTCCCCAACAATCACCAATTAAGAAAATGCCCTACAGGCTTGCCTACAGTTGGATCTTATGGAGGCATTTTCTCAATTGAGGTTCCCTCCTCTCAGATTACTGTAGCTTGTATCAAGTTGACATAAAACTAGTCAGCACACATACATTTTTCATACATATGCTAGCACACTATACATACTATTTTGTGCTTTTTAAAAAATTACCTTTGAGTCTTGGAGATCTTTCCATACCAGCACATAAAATTCATTTCATTCAACATGTAAGCAACTGTGTATTTGTTGTCTGGGGGCAGTCGGGGGGGGGGGGGGCTCTCTCCTGGGCACTGAAACCTCCCCCATGTTGAAAAATAAGGATATTAATCTCTATTTAAAAACTTCAGACTTTCTGGGCTGCGTGTGGTATCTCACACCTTTAACCTCAGCACTATGGAGGCAGAGGCAGGAGAATCTCTGAGTTCAGGACCAGCCTGATCTACATAGTGAATTCCAAGCCAGTCAGGACTACACAGTGACCGTCTAAAAAAATAAAAAAAACAAAACCATTAGATTTGTTTTTTTTTTTAAACCCTGTCTCAGAAGAAAAAAAAAAAAGTCTTTTTATTTTGGAAGAAGTTTTTTGTTGTAATTGTTGTTATTATTTAGACAGGGTCTCACTATGTAGCCCTGGCTGTCTTGGAACTCACTATGTAGAACAGGCTGATTTTGAACACACAGAGATCCACCTATCTCTGCTTCCCAAGTGCTGGGATTAAAGGCGTGTGCCACCACCACCCTGTACAACTGTAGAAGTTTTAAGTCAAAAACCAAAACAGCAACAACAAAACTAAACCTTAAAATCAATGATGCCTGGTAGCTGCAGTCCCAGCCTCCTGGAGACTGAGCGGGAGCTTGCCATGAATGCTGGCTAGTCTGGACTACAGCGTGAAGTCCTCTGCCCCCCAAACAATCAAATGAAAACCCGTACTGACCGAGGATAACTACTGTTAGCATGTTCTCCACATACTGCATATTCCGTGTTTATACCCACGGATATTGACAGAAATAGAACCATTCTTACATAGTGTTTATTTTGCAATGGTATTTTTACTTTCACACACCACACAAATTTTTCTTTGGGCTGCCAGCTCACAAAAAAAAAAAAAAGAAACAAAAACAAAAACAAACAAACAAAAACAAAAAAAACCCACAGAGACTTATTAATTATGAAAGCTTGGCCTATAGCTTACGCTTCCTCCTAACCAGCTCTTATAACTTAAATTAACTCATTTTTATTCATCTATGTTACCACGTGGCTTTTTACCTTTCTTTGATTCCGTACGTCCGACTCTCTCTGTGTCTCCTTGGTGTCTCTTCTGCGCCCCGATTATCTCCTCCTACTTCCTCTCTCTGCCCGGAAGTCCCGCCTATACCTCCTGCCTACCTATTGGCCTTTCAGCTCTTTATTAAACCAGTCACAGCAATATATCTTCACACAGTGTACAAATACTCGAAAATATCATACTTTTGTTGTTGTTGTTGTTTTTGTTTTTGAGACAGGGTTTCTCTGGGTAGCTTTGGAGCCTGTCCTGGAACTCACTCTGTAGACCAGGCTGGCCTCGAACTCACAGAGATCTGCTGGGCTCTGCCTCCCAAGTGCTGGGATTAAAGGCGTGCGCCACCGTCACCTGGCCTCATTCTATACTTTCATATTTTTAATTTAACCTGTAGTTAATCAGTAATGGTTCCGTTTCTGGCTCTTTTATCTCCTCCTCCTTTAGAGACAGGGTCTCATATAGCCTAGGTTGACCTTGAACTTACTGTGTAGCTCATGTTAGCCTTGAATGGGCATCCTCCTGCCTCCACCTCCCCAGCGCTGGGATTCATCATGCTTGCTTCCATATCTGTTTTCTAAAGCTGTTCTATCCATATACTCCTGACCCCCACAAGACTTAGTTTTTGTTACTGGATAAAAGGCACAACCTCCCCACATTTTCTCTTCCCTACCTTCTCTCTCCCCACCCCCAGAGAATTGTACATGGTGTTCAGGGAATGACCAGGAAGCCTTTGTCCCACACCTTACCCACAAGCTGAGCCCCAGCTCACACACACTACTTGGTAGAATTCAGCTTGGGGGAGGGACCGGGTGTATGGTGCACAGATTTGATTTCATTGTCAGGAATGTAGCAAGAGAGCAGCTGCCTCCTCGGGACCACAGCAGATGCTGTCTGGCCAGTAAAGACGGCAGGCCAAACTCACACTCAGCGGTCATGGGGGTTGGGATTATAAAGGCCTGTGACAGTCTGATGACCATCCAAGAGCATGCTGCCAAGGAGGTGGAGCCCGCTGTGATGAAAAGCACGCCTTCAGTCATGGCTTGATGGGTCTGCTTCACTGTGTCTCCCACACATCACGTGCACACCATACCCACCGTGGCCACAAGCATTGTCAGGAAGCCTGCTGTCTTCAGGGCCCAAGTGGACTTCATGGCCACGGGCAGGAAGAGCACGGACTGTACATTTGCAGCTCAAGAAGCAGGTGCTCTGAGTGATACATTCCATCCACAGCCCCTGGCACACAGTTCACATATGAGCTCATCTGTCATAGATCTTCTTTAAAAATGTAATCTCAATCGACAGTGTGAGCGTGTGTGTGTGTGTGTGTGTGTGTGTGTGTGTGTGTTTGTGTATGTGTGTTGCTTGGGACTGAACTCGGGGCCCACTGAGCTGTGTGTGTCCCCAGCCCCATGATAGACATTTTTATTTTTTCAGTTAAGCAGTCTTGGACATGTCAATATATAGAAACTAACCTCACTTTTGTTTGTTTTTGTAGACAGGGTCTCACTATGTATCCCTGGCTATGGTGGATCTCACTCTGTAGACCAGGCCTACCTTGAACTCACAGAGATCCGCTTGTCTCTGCCTCTCAAGGGCAGGGATCAAAGGCGTGCGCCACCATACCTGGCCCAGCATCCCTTGTTTTAATGGAGTTGTAACTCACTTCCTCCTCCTCTTCTTTGATAAAATGACGTGCATTTGTTTATGTGTGTGTGTGTATACTGGTGTTAGTATGCCAAGGCACACGTGTCAGAGGACAAGTTGTGGGACTCAGTTCTCTCCTTCCACCGGTGAGTCCTGGGGATCAAACTTAGGTCAGGTGTGGCAGTTAGAAGGTTCACCTGCCAAGCCATCTTACCAAATATCCCTTCTTCCTCTCCCCTCCTCGCCCCGCCCTCTCTTTCTTACTGTCTGTACCGAGGATTGATGGGAACTCAGGGCCTCATGCACGCGGAACACACTCTGTGAGCCACAGTACAACTTGCCATTGCCGGATGTTCGACACTTTCTTCTGTTTTTTTCTTGAATACAAACCACTGAAGTTAACCCTTTTTTTTGGTTTTTGATTTTTTTTTTATATCCATTTTTGATCACATCAGTAAGTGTTTTGCAACTGCCTTCCCAGCACCGGAATCTTGGTGTAGAGTATAAATATTTAAGTACTTAATGGAATAGAATGACTTGCTGAAACCGGTTCATCGCACCCCATTAAGGAGTTCCTTCCTCGACTCCTTTCCTGTGTGAATCCCGTTTCCTGGCTTTATCTTTTTAAGCGTAACTTAATGTTTTGGTGATTGGCTCAAGCCCAGGGCTTTGCCCTGCTCTGCTGGTGTCCAGCACAAGCTCCTCTCCTCAACTGGGCTGTTTGGGCTCTGGATGTATTGATTACGGAGAGACCAAATAAATATTTCCAGCTGGTTTTAACCAAACCCCAGATTTAGTTTAATTTTTTTTTTTTTTTAGTCGAGAGTCCTTGGCCTTGAAGTCTTTAAGCTGAGGATGACCTTGAGGTTCTGACCCTCCAGCATCCACCCCCCTGGTGCTGGGATCACAGGCATGAGATAGCACACTTAGTTATTCAGTGCTAGGGATCGAACCCAGGGCTTTGAACACGGTAGGCAATCATTCCACCACCCCACATTTCCAACCTTAATTTAAAAGTTAATTTTATTATTAACGTGTGTGGGTGTTTTGCTTGCATGTGTGTGTGCCCCTGTGCATGCCTGGTGCCAGCTACCATGTGGGTGCTGGGAATTGAACCCAGTCCCAAAGATTTTATATATATATTTGAGACATGATCTTAGTATGTAGCCCTCAAACTTCCAGAGTTCCTTCTACTTCTGCTGGGATTAAGGTATGCACTGCTATGTCCAGCCTGTTTTAATATCTTTTAAATATTAAATAATTAATATTATTAATTATTTATTATTAATTAATAAATAATTACCATTATTAATTAATTATTAATAATAATATTAAATATTAAAGTTTTTAATATCTTTTAAAAATGAAATAAAGGCCAGCCTGGGCTACAGAGTGAGTTCCAGGAAAAGCACAAAGCTACACAGAGAAAAACAAAAACAAAAACTGTTTCTTTGTGCAAAGAAATATAAGGAAAAAAAGACATATTATTATGTCATCTTTGAAAGTAATTTTATCATTTTTCTTCCTTGAGTACATCATACAGTTACATGAATTTAATATAATCATATCTATCCCCCACTTCCCTTCTCCAACTTCCCCATCCTCCCCCCAACATCTTTTTGTTGTTGGTGGTGGTAAGTTCAATTAGTCCTGGTCCAGTGGAGCTTGGGAAAACCTGCCGGTGGGGAGACCCTTAAAGGAAACTGATTCTCCCTTCCCCAGCAGCTCCTCAGTAAGGGCTGGGGCCTGGAGTGCCTCCCTCATCTACGCTGGAATGGCCGACTTGAGCTTCTGTGGGTCTTGTGGTGGTAACAAGGGCTGTGTGAGTTCATGAGTGAGACATGTCATGTCCAGAAAACAGCATTTCACAGCACTCCTTCCTGCCCTCCAGCACGTAGCACGTATACCTTCTGTCCCCTCTTCCTCGAGATTCCCTGAGACGTGTGTGTGTGTATGTGTGTGTGTGTGTGTGTGTGTGTGTGTGTGATAAAAATGTCCCATTTTAGGCTGGCATGTGTATGGTGGGGCAGGGGTTCATAAATATGTCCCATTTAGGGATGAGCATTCAGTCCCCTTTTCTTAGGTCTTTGACTGATTTATACACCTCTGCATTAACTGATGCCCACGGCAAAAGGAAGACTCTGTGGTCAGGGCTGGGGGCAGCCCAGGTCTATAGGTACAAATATAAACATTCAGGACGCAGTTGAAAACGTGTCCACTGAGCAAAATAACCATAGCCGGATTCACCCTAGCTCAGTGGTTCCCAGCCTTCCTAACGCTGCGACCCTTTAATACAGTTCCTCATGTTGTGCTGACCCTCAGCCATAAATTGCTACTTCATAACTGTCATTTTGCTCCTGTTATGAATTGTAATGTAAATATCTGATATGCAGAATAACTGATATGTGACTTCCCCCCCCACCCCCGCAAAGGAGTCTCGACCCACAGGTTGAGAACCCCTGCCTTGGGGTCTCATCATGTAACTCCGGCTGTCCTGGATCCACTCTGTAGGCCAGGCTGGCCTTGAACTCACAGAGATCCGCCAGCCTCTGCCTCCCGAGTGCTGGGTTAGCGATGAGCTTTTGACTGGGAGGATTTCAGTGTCAGGTGTGAAATCCACTCCTGCGGAGTAGGCCCCTGGTCCAGTCAGAAAGCAGTTGTGCACCCGGTGACAGCTGTGCCTGAAGGCACCCGTGGGCACACGCTGCCTGACAGATCAGAATTGTAACATGAAGGTTCAAGTGCTGGGTAAGAACACTGATGTCTTTTCTCCTCCGGAAGCCCACATAGAGCCTTCTATCACCAAAGCCAGCTAGCAGGGAGGAAGTTTCCTGGATGGTTTGAGGTTGATTTCTCTATGTTCTGCAATCAAAGTGTGTTGTAGGGTTAGTATGTAGTTATGAGACATTAAAAACATTTTAAGTTAAAAATACTTTTACATTAAAGAATCTAGAGCTGGAGAGATGGCTCAGTGGTTTAGAATATATACTGCTCTTGCCGAGGACCTGACCTATGTCCGACAGCTCAAAAGCCCCTTGACTCAGCTCCAAGTGACCTGATGCCCTCTTCTGGATTCTTTGGACACCTGCACTCACAGGTGTACACACACACACACACACACACACACACACACACATACTTAAAAAATAAAAATAAATCTTTCTATTATTGTATTTTATTTTTTTGAGACAAGGTTTCTTTGTGTAGCCCTAGCTGTCCTGGAATTTACACTGTAGAACACAGAGATCCTCCTGCCTCCCCCTTCCCAAGGGCAGGTATTACAGGTGTGTGCCACCATGCCGGGCTAAAACAAATCTTTTTTTTTAAAGAATATAATCAAGGCTATGCTTTGTAATCCCAGAACTCAGGAGGCAGAGGCAGGCAGATCTCTGTGAATTCAAGGCCAGCCTGGTCTACATAATGAGATACAGGCCAATCAGGGCTTCATAGTGAGACTCTATCTCAAAAATATACATCAAAAAGCCAAAACAGCAAATAAATAAGACCATTGGTGACAAAGAGCACACAATAAAAAGTGTGCTCTCTCCCTGTTTCTCTTTCCAAAGTAACCATTGTCGACTCTGATGCCATCCTTCCTAGAGAGTCATGCCGTGTACGTGTACACAGCGCTGAACTGCAGAACCGTGCTTACGGCTGTCGGCCTGACTCCCGCCACCTTGCCTCCCTTTTGGTCGAGAGGTGGTGGGGCTTTCTCTCATTTGTTAAAGCTCATCTCCCAAACTCCGCCACGGGTGGATCTCGAGGCTCACATTTCAGCTGGACATGGGCAGACTCTCGGAAAGTAATCCAACAGATAGGTCTGATCGGCAGGGAGACACAGCTGAGGAGTCCGTAACTGACGGCGTCGGCAGAAAGCAGACCCTAAGTGCAATTAGAAGTTCTTTGCTTAGCTCCCTGGGTTTTAGATGGTTGACAGCATGTTACCTGGGCTAGGCCGAGTGCTTGTGAGTCTGATGATCTGCCTCAGTTTGTTCTGCTGGCCTTGGCTTCGTGCACCATAGACAAGTGCTCTCCCACCGAGTCATGTTCCTTAAAGGGGCATCCCCATTTCTGATTTCACATATTTCTTTCAAAACGAGGGGGCTGTGCCAGTGTTTTGCAGACACTGGCACAGCCCCCTCCACGCATGTTTCCCTCACACCCCGGGGGACATTCTAACCTGTGTTACCAATTTTGCATCTTTCACTTAATACGTCTTTAAAATAAGTTTTTTTGTTTAATCTGCATATGAGTGTTTTGCTTGTGTGTATGTAAATGTATTGCACGTGTGTCTGGGGTTTGGAGAGGCCAGAAGAGACCACCGGATCCCCTGGAACTGGAGTTAAGGTCTCTTGTAAGCTGCTGTATGGGTGCCGGGAACCGAACTCAGGCCCTCTGCAAGAGCAGTATATATATATATATATACTCTTGGCTGCCGAGCCATCTCTCCAGCCCCTTTCTGAGCATGTCTTGAAGAAGTTCTCCACCAGACATACAGCTCTGTAGAGGGAGATATTTTTAAACTCGGAGGTTCTGTTCACTGATAATGAATAATTCCTCACTTTCCATTTTCCTTTTGCCTTTTTCTGTCTGGCTTCCCAGGAAGGTGTTTGGGGTTAGCAGAATGCTAGAACCTCGCATCCAGAATGAGGGCCCCCTTCCACAACCTCACTGTGCAACACTCCTTAGTGACTGACACTCTAGCACACAGCTCCCCTTCCGCTGTGGGATGCAAACTGCTTCTCCCGCCCGGCTCTCTCATCTCTCAAACACCCTGGGGTGTTTTCCCCGTCTACAGAGTAGGATGCCTTTTGCAGGCTGATGGAGAGGTCTGGGGCGTTCCTCTTCTACCTCACCTTCTCTGCCGACGTCTCACGTGTCTTATTTCCCCCTCCAGGGGAAGCCGTATGTCTTTGACCGTGTGTTCCCCCCGAACACGACTCAGGAGCAAGTTTATCATGCATGTGCCATGCAGATCGTCAAAGGTAAGAGACTCATCTCCTGCATGCATTTTTCCCAGGCTCACCATCCCCCACCCCCCACCCCCCTACCAAATCTCTTTCTCCGCCTTCTCTTCCAGACGTCCTTGCTGGCTACAATGGCACAATTTTTGCATACGGACAGACATCCTCAGGGAAAACACATACCATGGAGGTGAGGGTTCTGACTCGGGGGCTGAGGGACGCTAGGACGGTTCACAGAAGATCAAAGGATCTCTATTGGGGACAATCCAGGAATCGAGGGTGGGCTGAGTGGAGGCAGATGGGTCTGGAGGATGAGGAGCAATGTGGCAGGGGAGGTTTCGAGGAATCCCTTTTGCCTGCCCACGTTCCCTCCCTCTCGTGACCCCGGCTGTCCTCCTTTGATCCAGAAAAGCGTCATCAGTGGAAACCCAAAGGCTGCTCAGTT
Organism: Peromyscus nudipes; assembly: GCA_902168325.1. NCBI lineage: Eukaryota > Metazoa > Chordata > Mammalia > Rodentia > Cricetidae > Peromyscus > Peromyscus nudipes. Next base: position 8,505 of record CABHPH010149855.1, read on the forward strand.
ATCAGCTTCCCTTCGAAGGCAGACGTGGCGGTGACCACCTCCTAACTGAGGGTGCTCTCTCTGTCGCTCCTTGCCTGTGTCCCCTGCCTGCCTCCAAGTTGTCTCACCGTGAGCCTTACTGTGCTCTGCCTTCTCTCCTCAGGGAAAGCTGCACGACCCTCAGCTGATGGGAATCATTCCTCGGATTGCTCGAGACATCTTCAACCACATCTACTCCATGGATGAGAACCTCGAATTCCACATTAAGGTGATCAGCACAGGACCTCTGGGGGACTCAGATGGAAGAGCCTAGAATGAACCCGCCAAAGCTTTACTCTGCCCTCTGCTTACCTCAACTTGTCACCAAGATGTCCTCTCCCTGCATTTTCCCAGCCACCACCCTCCTTGAGCCTGTGTTAGATTTGAGATCACCCTCTTGGGGCTGGAGAGATGGCTCAGAGGTTAACAACGCTGGTTGTTCTTCCAGGGGACCTGGGTTCAATTCCCAGCATATACATGGTGGCTCACAACCATCTCTAACTCCAGGTCCTGGGGATCTGATGGGCTCTTCTTGCACCATGCATGCACATGATAAACAGATGAAACACTCATACCCATAAAAATAAAATTAAAATAACAACAACAGAACATCTCACATCGTCCCCTTTCTTCCCAACCAGGTTTCTTACTTTGAGATTTACCTGGATAAGATCCGAGACCTTTTGGACGGTGAGTGCTTGGGCTTGGCGGGTAAAGCTATGTGAGAAGGCTGGGGAAAGAGAGACCACCTTTATCCAGGGTTTGGTGGCAGACGGGCACCCAGGACATGTCTCCTCTTCACACCAGAGTCCTCTGGCTCTGCTCCTCAGGGATGGTGGTGCTTGCCTATAAATCTAGCTACTCGGGAGGCTGAGGCAGGAGGATTGTGATTTCTGAGGCCACCCTGGGCAACTTAGTGAGGTTGTGTCTCAAAAGGAAAAAAATAAAAAGGGGTGGGATGGAGGTGAGTGGTGGAGCCTGCCTAGCGAGAATGAGGCCTGATGTCCAAACCCTAATCAATAGGGCAAAATCAGAGACCGGAGGAGGGAGGGGGTGGGAATAGAGGGCTTTCCTGGCATGAGTGAGATTCTGCATTCAATCCCCTAGACTACAGAAACAAACAAAAACAAAAAACTCCCCAAAGCCTGGGAGAGTCAGAAGACGAGCTTAAAGGCCGTTAGACATTATGGAGCCAGAAAAGAGCGGGAGCCCTGTGAGGAGGGGTGAATGGCACCTCCCTGTGAACGTGCCTTTGGGTTTCCCCCGGGAGTCTTCCTGCAGGGTACCCAGGGTTGGGTGGGTACAGGTCTCTCTCACCCTGCTCTGTCTCGATTCAGTGACCAAGACAAACCTGTCTGTGCATGAGGACAAAAACCGGGTGCCGTTTGTCAAGGTGAGAGCAGTCTAGGTTCTTGCGTGCAACTTGGGCGTCAAGAGCCTGAGTGAGGGAGGAGGAGGGGTCGGTGACCCAGACGGTGGGTGAGCCTGATGTGCCAGGAGGGACTTGAAGAGCCTCCTGACAGATCACTTGGGTGGTAGGTGGGCAGCTTACCCTGGAGATCAATACGTGTGGTGCCTGCTATTTGCCTCCTGCAGGGCTGTACCGAACGCTTCGTGTCCAGCCCAGAGGAGATTCTGGATGTGATCGACGAAGGGAAGTCGAACCGTCACGTAGCTGTCACCAGTGAGTGGGGGGGACAAACAGCTCTTGGGTCTGGAGGTCTTCTTGCTTCTCTTCTGTGCGCCCTGGGGGCGAGCAAGCGGGGCAGGAGGGGCCTCCTGCCTGTGTTAGCCCACTGCCTAGGAGATGACAGAGGAGGGGTGGTCGGGAAGCCCTTTCTCGCTCGGTGGGCGGAGTGACCGCTAGTGGGCGCTGTGGCTCGCAGTGGCCGCCGTGGCCCGCAGTGGCCGCTAGTGGGCGCCGTGGCTCGGAGTGGCCGCTAGTGGGCGCCGTGGCTCGGAGTGGCCGCCAGTGGGCGCAGTGGCCCGCAGTGGCCGCTAGTGGGCGCTGTGGCTCAGGCTGCAGCTCCGCAGGGGTTGGTAGGTAGAGGACCCGTGTTTCCCGGCTCCCGCAGATATGAACGAGCACAGCTCTCGGAGTCACAGCATCTTCCTCATCAACATCAAGCAGGAGAACATCGAGACTGAGCAAAAGCTCAGCGGGAAGCTGTACCTTGTGGACCTGGCCGGGAGCGAGAAGGTTGGGGATCTCTGGAGGAAGGTGGGGTGGGGTGGGGTGGGGGTTGGAAAGGAATCCTGGGGTGGGGGGAAGGTTTGCCTTTTTAGAAATTAAATTTGAGACCCAGCACTCGGAAGGCAGAGGCAGGCGGGTCTCTGTGAGTTCGAGGCCAGCCTGGGCTACAGAGCGAGATCCAGGACAGCCAGGGCTACCCAGAGAAACCCTGTCTCGAAAAGCCCGATGAGGTGACGGCGGTTGCGGCTCCCCCTGACAGCCTGTTCTGTAACTCTCTGACAGGTCAGCAAGACCGGCGCGGAGGGGGCTGTGCTGGATGAGGCGAAGAATATCAACAAGTCGCTGTCGGCCCTGGGGAACGTGATCTCCGCCCTGGCTGAGGGCACGGTAAGTGGTCCCTAGGTTTCTCCTCACGCCCCCGCCCGTGACGACCCGATCCCTAGTGAGCACCTCTACCCTCGGCTTCCCTGTTGAAGCAGTTTTTCCTCATTCGCGGTCTGCCTCCTGTTCCAGAAAAGCTACGTGCCCTACCGCGACAGCAAGATGACGCGGATTCTCCAGGACTCTCTGGGAGGAAACTGCAGGACCACCATGTTCATCTGCTGCTCGCCATCCAGCTACAACGACGCGGAGACCAAGTCCACCCTGATGTTCGGGCAGCGGTCAGTGTCAGGGTCCCCAGAGGGATCCCGGGGGCCCTGCCCCTGCCTCATCCCTTGCTACCCCACCCCACCCCACCCCACCCCATCGCCAGAGACCAGCCTGAGTCTCATCTTCGCCTTCTCTCTGCACTCAGGGCAAAGACTATTAAGAACACTGCCTCGGTGAATCTGGAGTTGACTGCTGAGCAATGGAAGAAGAAGTATGAGAAGGAGAAGGAGAAGACCAAGGCCCAGAAGGAGACCATTGCGAAGCTGGAGGCCGAGCTGAGCCGGTGGCGCAATGGTTAGAGAGGGACCCCCCCCCC
>CABHPH010149856.1:0-11577 GCA_902168325.1 Peromyscus nudipes
TTTTACAAATTCTCAAAGAACTAATAAATGCTTTCAATAAATAAATAAAAACAGTTGTATCCATATTGTAAAAAAATAATTAATAAATGTAAAAGTGGCCCAGGCTTGGTGGTGCCTGCTCTATATATGGAGTTCTAGGCCAGCCATAGCTACACAGTAAGATTCTGTCTCAAGAAAGTGTTTTAAATAACTAAGATTTTCATCTTCATTTGTTAAACTTAAGAGAATTTCTTTCCATGAAATAATTAAAAAATTGCATTCTTGACTAAAATCAAATGATTTTGTAGAAACTGTGGGGCCTTGTATTTGCATAGAATTCAAGCAGCTCTTAGCTGAAATAACTTGTGCCATTTATGGGTGATCGTATTAAAGGAAGGCGATTCATAACAAAATAATAGCCAAGTGTGTTTTTTCTGTGTACATAGTCACATTATTTTTAAATTTTAGATTTAAGTTACATAAATAATATCTAATTTGTTTTATCAGAACAATGTCATTTAATCAACAAACTTTATATGTAGCTCTCTGAAACCCAAGAAGGTGTATCTATTGAGTTTGGTAGTAAAGACACTACACAGCACAGGAGCCACATGTACTCTTCATGTTTCTGCCAGTAGATATGCACAGCCTAGACATGACGAGATTAGAAGCAATGAGTGCTTTTCCTTATGCTCAATACCATTGATCAAATCTGCTATCTGTGTCCATATAACAGGCTTGAGAAAACAGCGTAGTTTTGTTAGTGGGAACCTTCCAGAATCAATAACTTTTCTAATGAATATAAAAGTCTGGTTGCCTTGCAGTCCAAATTCATGCAATTGTATTGCTTGTTGTAATCAAGCACTGGCATTAGTATTCTGCTGTGATAAAATAAGTGTTTAGTAATGTAGTCCTCAACCGCTTCTGGCATTGCAACTCTTTGTTGGCATATAAAGCAAAAATTCCTCCTGTAGTAAAAAGCAATTCATTGACCTTTCTTTATTTTTAACTTTTATCACCTGTGATGAGCAGCTGTTGGCCATGCCAGCCTATCTATTCAAATATTACTGAGTCAAAGCTCCCTCCCTTAGCAAACTGAAGTTCAATCCAAAGCAATAATTTTTTTAAAAGTTTGATCAGTTGTTGGAATGAAAACAACCACTATATTTTATAACAGGCATAACTGATTTCAATTTTATAGTATACATTCATTTTATATAATAAAAAATAAGTGCCTTCCTTGTTCCTTGGAGTTGGTAAACACATGTGATGGATGTATGACTAGCTAGTAGCTCTCTGTTTGAAAGGTAGAGGTTACCAACTGCCTAGATATAATAAAAAATATGATACATGTCATACTAAACTACTAAATTTGCTAAGATGAGAATAATTGTGTTTGTAATTGTATATATATGTGTGTGTGTGTTTTTAAAAAGCAAGACATAATGATTTTTTTACATACATAACAACTAGCCTCCATCTATGAAGTATTTCAAACCCAGGAAAAATTACAAAACCTATGTATAATATTAAGAAAAATATACTTGGTTTCTATTCAGGAAAGGGTCAGCCTCACATGGATATCAACAAAACATGTTTTATCAAGTTTCAGTAGGACTAAGAGCAGGAGTGGGTTGGGGGAAAGGACTGGGAGGAGAGGAGTGAAGGGAAACTGTATTTGGGGTGTAAAATAAATATAAATTTAAAACAAAAAGGAAAATATTCTATAAGGAGTTATCAGAATTGAATTGGTTAAATACTTGATGACTATCTTTTGCTGTCTAAGATGTCACCCAACCTTGCTGATTTAATATGATACATTTTTTGGCTTATTATTCTACAGATGGAAAATTTGGCTACATTCTTCCAGGCGTTAGACCACAACACTAAGCATCTATGAAAACCCAGACAAATGAATCACTTTCTCATTTCTACAGACTCAAGTTGCATTTCTGAAATCTTGTACAGCCTTGACCTAATCTTTAGGAATAAAAGAAAGTAGACATCTTTAGAAAAATGAAATATCTTAGTGATTTTGCTATAAGATTAAAGTTTCATGTTTTCCTAATACATCAATTTTTTAAGGTTCAGTTCCAGTTGAAACTTGAAACTGCTGATAAGGCTTTATCCATGAAACAGTATCTTATAGGTAAGTGTATCTAATCTGGTTACAACTGAGATTTGATACAATAAGGCAGAGTCTTTGTTACTGCTGATGGTACAGCTCTGGTTTGCACCAACTGCACTAAGGGTCAATCTATAGAATCTAGAACTTCATGGCCTGAGGAATTTCAGTGAATTTCAAGTGAAACCCTTCTCTTTCACTTACTAATAAGATTTGGGGCAAGTCCTTCACATCTTCTGTAACTCAGTCTCTTCATTAAAAAAATAAAATATCATTCCCCAATTTAGAATACTGTAAAGATTGAATGAGTCATCATGCATAAAGCATGTATCCTTGTGCACAACATGAAGTAAAAGATGATAAAGAAGTTATTTTCAAGCCATCCATACACACCCTCTTCCTTAGCTCTATGGCACACTTTATTTGGTGGAGATGTAAAGAGGAAATTCTCAGAAGTCTGTAAACTACTGGGTGCCCTCTCCCATTTGTGTTGCCTCCATGCACTGGACTGTTCTCAATCTCTTCTTGGTATGGACTGGATTCCAGGGGAGGGACCTGAGGATGCATATCCCTGTGAATCCATGCTGACTCCATCTTATCCCTCTCAGAGGCTCTTATCTCCTCATCTCCAATCTGCCAAGGTATGGGGATATGCTTTTCAAAGTTCCCCATCACATTTTGTTCTATGCAGGGAACACCTCAAGGTAAAGATTTTTCTACCCAAAGCAGTGGATTCCATTGTTCCTGTAATTTTAAACATTCAGATGAAAGACACTTAGATAAATATAAGACATTCTTTCCCTTTCATAGGTACTATTTTTATATCTTTGGGGATGTTTTTTTCTTCATTTCACATGTTTGTGCGTGTGGCGTGCATACATGTGTGTGTGCTATCTTATGTTTTGGTGCACATGTATGGGGGACACATGGAGGCTTGAGTTTTATGTCAGGAATCTTCCTCCATCTTCTTTTGAAGCAGGTTGCCTTAATCAAATCCAGAGCTCACCCACACAGCTAGTCTCACCAGCCACTTGTGCCAGGGTTCCTGTCTCTGCTTTTGAGACTTGAATTGCAGGAAGGTTGGCACATCCACCTGGTATTTACATGGCTTCCTGGAATCTGAACCCTAGTCCTCATGTTTGCATGGCAAGTCCTATAAGTGCTAAGCCATGTCGTCAACCCATCTGTTGTGTTGTGTCAGTCTCTCAAATCTCATTTTTGCATATGAAATGTAAAATTTAACCTAATTTTAAAATTCTGTATATCTCATCTAAAACATCAGGATCTCTGCTCAAAACAACTGTCCCTTGGGGATTTAGGGAGGAAATAATATACTTGAGAGGGTCAAAAGAATATAACAGTGTACTCATAGTCCTTTAACTTCTGTCCATATTTTCTGTTATTTTAATGTTATATGTGTTATTAAAATAGTTGCTTATTTTCTAAATCTGAGTCTTCTATTTCAAATAATGAAGGACTACTGGCTATAGAGTTTATAAATGATAATAAAAATTCTAGCCTTCAGAAGTCTGAGGCAAGACAATAAAAATGTAAGATCAGCCTGGAGTATATAGTGAAACCATGTCTCAAACAAAGAGACAAAAACAACAATAAAACTCTACTTCATTTTTCAGGGCATAAACAATCTTATTATATAACCATGCTTTGTGTTGTTTAGCAATCAGTAGACTTCTTTACAAATTAGCTTCAGGACTCAGTCTATGAGGATTTAGCTAACAGAGCTTGTGATTAGACAGTCTATAAAATAATTCCAAGACATGTATGGTGGAATAAATGATTCTCATAGGTATATAGGTAGATGTTAGATAGAGATAGATGATTGATAGATACATAATTGATTGACAATAGGTGATTGATAAAACAATGATAAATAGATGATATATAAATGATAGGTAGATGATATATAGATCGATGATTGGTATAAAGACAGAGATGATAGATGATAGATGATAGATAGATAGATAGATAGATAGATAGATAGATAGATAGATGATATGATAGACAGTAGAGCCATATACAAGTCCTTGCATTTAAATTAAGCAACCACCCTCAACATTTGATGGGCTTCTTCTACACCTTTAGGACAGATCCCATGAACTCTTGGTTGAAGACCTGTGTATGAGTTCTTTGCATACAGACATTGGAGTGACTCCAGTGTTTAGCATCATATTTTTCCATTTTTCAATGATTTCAACTTATGAAACTCCAGGAGATCCTCTGCTGGAGTCCTGTTTCTTCTCTTCTGACACGCTGAAGCTTTCGCAATCCCACTAAGACAATTATTGTCGGCATGTCCATCTGTCAATGAAGCATGCAACTTTTTACCTCCTCATCTCTCGTTCTCTAGGTCTCATGGCTTTACTCATTTCAAAAATTCCTTTGGTCTCCCTTAAGTATATGTTTTTATAAAGGCCACATAACGGAAGTGGTCAGGCTACCACATGTGAACACAGTTCTGATCAGAGATAGCTAAAAATGGAACTCTATGTAAGAGTTTCAGGTTTTCTATTTCTTTCTAAATTTTTTAAAATATTTTTATTAATCTGTTTTTATTATGTATTTGGTGTGTGTGTGTGTGTGTGTGTGTGCGCGCATGCGCATGAATGCATGGGATAGATTGTGATATAAATTTCCAAAAGAAAAAGAAAGCAAAAATCTGAAGCATTTCAATAAAAGCAGAAAACTTTGTATGCTCAGTGAAAATGTTGGAATCCAAATATTCAATAGTCCGGAATTGGAGTGCTCCTTGAATCTTCTTGTAACAACGGTCTACACAGTGCACAGTATGTGTGTTCTGTGTTCAAAACCAAATCTACACTGGAGTTCTGCAATATTATGTAGGCAATCACTGCCAGAAATCGCACAATTCATTGCATGCTTAATTTTAAATTAACTTTTGGTGGTTGAGTGCTTAGAGAACCTTTACTGTTGTCTACTGCTGTCAAGATCTCTCTCCCAGTGTTTACTTATATGAGACCCTGTGGAATTGAGACTCCCAGTTTATGAAAGTGAGGTACAGCTAAGAACTGGGAACTAAGGAGATCAGAAGTAATAGTGCATATTTCTGCAGATACTACCATGGAGAGATGATCAGAAGCCTCTCCAAACTCTACTTCTGCTTAAGAAATGTCTTCAAGAGTTTAGATTTAGCCAAGTGTGTCAGTTCATTCCTATGACAACATCCTGGGATGTGGAGGATTGCATGTTCAAGGCTAGCATGCACTCAGTCTCAAAAATCAAACAAGACTCATATTTTACCTTAGTTAAAGAGGATGTCTAAATTTAAAAGAAACTGAATTACATGGTACCAATAGTCTACAATCTGGTAAAGGTAATATACAATATGTAAAAAATGTCATGGCATTCAACTGAAATCTAATCTGATTGTGTGTGTGTGTGTGTGTGTGTGTGTGTGTGTGTGTGTGTGCTTTCACATGCACATTTGGATGCACTGGTGCACAAGAGTATGCATGGGTGTGGAGGACAACTTTAGGTATTGTTTTTCGGACGCTGTCCACCTTATTATTTGAGACAAAGTCACTGACTGGCCTGAAATTTGGCAAAGAGGTGAGATGGCTGACCAATGAACTTCAGGAACCTGCTTGTCTCTGCCTCCCTCAGTGGGATTGAAAGTGCAGATGACTCTGGCCAGTGGTTTCTACATGGGTTCTGGGGATCAAACCCAGGTCCTCAGATTTATGATGCAAGCACTTTACCAAGTGAAATACCTTCCCACCCCCTGGCAATTTATTAATATCTGCTATACCAACAAAGCTGTTAATAAATCCCCTCCTCCACCAAAGCAGAAAGTGAAGAAAGACAGCAGGACAAGAAGCGTATAACACTGTCCTGTCACATAAAGAAATTAATAACAATTATCCCTGAAACTTTTTATAGTATATTTTAAAATGTATGTTAGTTACTGTGAAAGAGTGTCATTAGGGAAAGCAGACCAAAAAATCTGAATCGGTTTCTAGCTTTTTTCTTCATTCAAAGAATGGCAAGACAAAACTGTCTGTGAATTAACTTGAGGTTTTTATTAATACTGAGAAATAATTAATTTGAGAAAAGTTTAAATTCTCCATTTTTACGTATTCTAATTACTTGAATTTAACTACCATATCACCTTTCCAATTTGAGGTCAACCAGGACACATAGTATTCCGTGGTTTTGGTGACATTTTCCCTTCTGTCTTATTACTGTTTTAAAGAACTTTTTCTTACATATATTATTAGAATTTGAGAGAAAATATTGATTTACTGTCTTGAAATACTCATGCCAAAAATCCATCATTGAAACTATTTTAATCAAATGTTTCTAAGTTCTGTATTATGCGGTTTTCAAGCGATGTTTGATTGAACAAAGATTGATTTTTAACAAAAGCATTAGATTACTGAAAATTGGCATTTTTTTTCTTTTCATAAAGACAATTAAATACAGTGCTAGAGTTTGTTGAAAGAAAACAGTAGGAACAATGAATCACATATAAACATGGAAAAGCTCCTGAAATTAATACGACAGAGACAAGCAAAGAGAGACGCAAACACACAGTGGTTAATATGTCAATATAAATTATGATGCCGAGTTGTACGTAATTTCCACTTCAAAACAAATTTTTTATTTGTTCCCAATTTTGGGTGGAAACCATAAAATAAACAAAAAATTTAATCCAAGCCTATTTTTCTAGTAATATTTGGCCAACAATTGCTTTAGTGATCAGTGGAGCTGATCAATTTAATTGGATGTCAGAATCAATGAACCATAGGTGACTGAGGTGAATTATATCTATGTAAACATGGCCTTTTATTCTGAGGGATACATTGAATACTAAGAGTTCTGTTTTGGCTTTTCATGATTTAAGGATATCATCCAAGTATGCAAACTTGTCTGTTTAAAACCTACAGTTCTGCAATGCCTGGGTTTGTGGATTATACCTAATGCTTTTACAGATTTGAGTCTGAATTATTGAAATTATCATTCAAGCTCATTTGGATCCTTCCCTGAGAGAACCCCTCAAGGCTAAATACTCTTCAGATATTTGCCAGCATGATTAATCTGGGACAGTAAGGGGAAGCTAGAGTCTAGAAATAATGGATGGACTTTAGCCACAGCCCATCAGATAGATGCACACATTGCAGATAGCACCTCAGTCAGTGAGTCACACTGATGAATGAGTGTGGGCAGCCGAGAATAACTGGCACTTTAAAGACAATAAATCTTGCAGTGTACCCAAGGTGTAGCCAGCTCTTCTGAAGAAGACAGGGAAGCCAACGGTGGTGCAATGGAAGGAACTGTGAAAAACAGAGTTATCTCGGAGAAGTTGGTGTACCCTGAGGAAAAGCTTTAGAAGAATCTCAGCACTGCTCACAGAATCCAGCAAGACCTGAAACCAGAGCACCAACCACAGGAAAGTGTATGGTACGAAAAGGCAATAGAACAATTTGATGTAAATATTATTTTGCTTTAATTTTAAAGGATTTTGAGATTATGATATAATAAAAATCATTCCTCCTTTACTTTCCTCCCTCCAAACCCTCCCATGGACCCCTCCCTTGCTCTCCTTCAAATTCCTTAACTGTTGTTACACATATGTATGTGTGTGTGTATGTGTGTTATACAGAATATATTCCTAAATAAATAAATTTTGATCATAGTCTTTTAATACATGTCCAGATTAACGACAAACACCAGGGTTAAGGAAAAAGAGTCAAGTTCATCAAATTTCAAAGATCAGAACACTCTTAAAAAAAACCTAACAATTAAAAGGAATGTTATCTTAAGAGATTTTGATTTAAAATGAGGTGGTCAAGCAGAAAGAGGGATGGAGAAGGAGAGCAATGAAAGAGATATCTTGGTAGAGGGAAACATTAGGAGTTAGGGAGAAACCTGGTGCTAGGGAAATACCCAGGAATCCACAAGGATGACACCAACTAAGACTCCTATCAATAATGGAGAGAGTGCCTACTAGTGACTACCCTAATTGTCATCATAGAACCTACATCCTGTAACTGATGGAAGTAGATGTAGTAATCCACAACCAAGCACTGGGCTGAGCTCCTAGACTTCAGTTGAAATGAGGGAGGAGGGATCACATGAGCAAATGAGGTCATCATGATGGGGGAAAACCACAGAAACAGCTGACCCAAGCTGGTGGGAACTCATGAATTCTGGCCTGTCAGCTGGGGTACATGCACGGGACTGAACTAGGCCCTCTGAATGTGGGTGACAGTTATGTGGCTAGATCTGTTTGGGGAGTCCCTGGCAGTGGGACCAGGACTTAATCCATGATGCATGAAATGGCTTTTTGGAACACATTGCTTAGGGTGGGATAACTTGCTCAACCTTGACACAGTGGAGAGGGGCTTGGTCCTGCCTCAACTTAATATACCCAATTTCATTGACTCTCCAAATGAGGCTTTACCCTCTCTGAGGAGTGGATGGGGGGTGGGATTGAGAGGATTGGGAGGGGGAACTGGAATTGCTATGTAGAATGAAAAAAAACACATTTTTCAAAATAAATTTTTAAAAAAGAAAAAATGCTATGGCTCTTATATTATTTCTGGTTGTAAGCCTAGCCTTCCAATGGCTAAGCCATCTCTCCAGAATATAGTTTAAATATATTTAAATTGAAAAATTATTTTAAATAATAAAAAATAATAGTAATATAACTTTTTAAAAGATGCTATGGCTCAAAGATTGATTATATTTTATGTTGAAATAATCTTTTCTATTGTTAATCTACTTTGCTTAGAATTTTTAATTAGTTAACTAACTAATTGATGCTTTTGAGACAGAGTCTCACTTTGTAATGCAAGCCAGTCTGAAACTTGTTATTAGCCCAGGCTGACTCACAACTTACTATTTAGCCTGAGCTGGCCTGGAACTTGCTACATAGCCTAGGCTTCCCCGGAACATTCAATCCTCCCATCTAAACCTACAATCTCAGTTGATTGCCTGGATTACAGGCATATGTCGCATTATCCAGCTACTCATCTTAAGGAACAAAAAAAAGAAATTCAGAAATAAAGATATATCTGGAAAATGTCTTATATTGTGTTTAAAACTCACTTTCTCTCTCTCTCTCTCTCTCTCTCTCTCTCTCTCTCTCTCTCTCTCTCACACACACACACACACACACACACACACACACACACACATCTCTGCCACTACTCTGTGTGTGTGTGTGTGTTATACTATGCATGTGTTTACAGGGTGCACATGTACTTATGTGGGTACATGTATCTGGAGTGTGGAAACCAGAGGTCTCTTCCTCTATAATATGGTACCTTAGATTTGACATAGAATCTGTCATCTGGGATCCATCAATCTCTAACCACTCAGGACTGGAGTTACAGATGTGCACCACTGCATTTAACCTTTGTGGATACTGGGAATCTAAGCTAAGTTCCTCCAGTTGCAGCAGCTGACACTTTCCTGACTTGGCTGTCTTCCTAGTGCTCCTACCCACTGTTGTCATATTGACTGTTCACTCCCCAAGTTTGATAAGAGTTTTGATGATCCCTATAAGAAAAAGATGATCTTTAATTCCATCACACTCTCTCTGGGGATTTTAAGATATCACTTGGCCTTCTAAATCTGGAAAAAAAGATACATTTTGTAGTGGAATATGACCCAATTGGTGGTCATGATCTGATATTCAGCACTAACTGAACTACTTGAAAACTTCAAGTGTTGATGCCTTGAAGTACTAGGGAATAGGTGAATAGTCATTCCTGATTTCTGCTGAATTTCTCTGAGGTTGCCCTCACTAATGTATGTTCACCTAAGGGGAAGAATAAATGAATTTATTTTCAAATTATATATATATAATGTTTATATATTACATATAATGTTTACTTTCTTTTCATAATATGTCACATTTTTACTTATTTGTTTGTGGATGCATGCTGAAGCACATATGTGGAGGTCAGGGGGACAACTTTGAAGAGTCACATGTCTTCTTTCACCATGTGGGTTCCCAGAATGGAACTCATGTTATCAGGTGCCATTGGTGACAGGTGCCATTACTAACTGATCTACCTTGCCAGCCCTTCTTATTTTTCTTAAAGAGAAAAAACAGTTGTCAAAATACATAATCCAGACTAATTTCACTTTGAGAAATCTTTTCTCGTCTCCTGGAAATGTTTTATCAATTCAAATGTATAGGGGCAAAACTGAACTACAGAGCATACAACCCTAGCATGCTCTGGCAGGCAGTAACATCTAAACATATGATAAAATGGATCCCCCTTCATGGAAAAGTTTGTCTTCGAAATTTTTAAACAAATCCCTTAGTATTTCTTTTGAGGACTCTTGCAGATAGAATCCCTGTCTTAGAGTTAAGGACAAGAAGGAAGTTTATTAGTGTCCTAAAATGGGTCGACTGGTAAGAGTCAGGCCTCTATTGATGCCTAGAGCTACCTGCTCTTTCTACAGCAAAGTGTCTACTAAGAGAATCCCCAGGAAAGAATGCCTGGAGTGGAAGAACCACAGTCAGATGAAAAAGACATCATTTCCAACCTAAAATACACAGCCAAACATTTAGAAGGCAGGGTAGGGAAGAGGTGTTGTGCCTTCAGTCACTCCATTTAATTAGGAAACTCGAAAGCATTTGAACAAAGAGGAGAAAATAACTTCTGCCGCTGATCTCACTGAAGTTCATGTCCGAGGTCTCTGAGAGCCTGGGAACACTGCGGAAGTATTTGCTCTAATACTCATGGCTATGAAAGGGCCTCCAGAAAGGACTGCTGATTGCACGAAGCAAATTACAGAGTGTTCCGTAAGAAGTTGGGATTTATGGCTAAAACAATTTACCTTTAAATTACCCACACTGGACAAAATGGGTACAAAGGCGAGGAGAAGAGAACATGATGTGAGGTTAATAACCTCGCCTGAAATGTCCCCATAACGAAAGGTTGAACAGACAGAATGGAAGATAACAGTGGGACAGAAAGGGCTGCTGGCCAGCACCTCAGGAGTCCTCGGTTTTAGAATTAGAGTTCATTAATTGGAAGCAATAAAGTGGACCAGCAGAACAAAAGCTTCAGAAAGAAAGAAGAGCCTCCTGGTCATGGGTAAATCTCAAAACGTAAGAGATGCTGAGCTCACTCGGTTGCTCTTCAGATCATATAAATAGTTCACCTTTTACCAAATAAGACGGGAAAAGAGGGAAGTCTAAATGAACAATGGAATATTGGGAAGCGACAGTGTCTCCATGACATGGAAAATAAAGAAAAAGATATGTCAATAACCTGAAAATGCATATAAGCAGCAGCCTGCTAACTCTTGAGAAGAATCTTAAGCCTTGTCGCAATGTTGGATTTTAGGTCCTTTCAAGACCTGGTGACCCAATGATAGAGAAAACCCTTTCATTCCAGGCAGCAGAGTATTGTAGAAGTCCTCTGGCCAGAATGGCCTCCTGGCTGCATTTTTGAGAAGAGCTCTCATTTTAA
>CABHPH010149857.1:0-17114 GCA_902168325.1 Peromyscus nudipes
AGGATAAGAACTGGCAGCATTCTTCCTTTCTTTTTTCTTCCTTCCTTCCTTTCTTTTTTGGAAATACCAATATGGATGAACACTTATTCCATATCATGCTTTGTAAATAGATGATATTCACTGTAGAAATCTATTGATGTAATAGATCTGGAAATCCAAAATCAATATTTTAGAAATGAAACTTTATCTCTTAATACTCTTAAGAACAAATAGCTTATAGTATTACTTCTTTACCGACTCTCACATTTAGAATCTGCTTCAAAGATCCAGGAAGACAATGTTTAGAAAATAGGATGAAACCAATTAATAGGAATTTGATTTGATACTACTGATATGTTGGAATTATAATACATCATTATAAAATATGACAATCAATAGATAGGTATAGTTTTATGCACACGGTTTCTATAATATCAGAGGTATCTGCAATAAGGGTTGTAAGACTCTAGGAAACTGTCCTTCCTTTAAAGAAGAAAAACAGCACAAATGCCCTCTCCATATCTTTAACAACATTGAAGCAAGGCAAAAGGAAACCACTCCATATCCACCTCTTTGAAGGCATTTTTATTTATCATCCTTTAACTGCTAGGCATAACTGATTACCTTGAAAATTAAGTGTGTGTGTGCAGTGCTGAAGACTGATGCCAGACCCTACTTTAACATGCCAGGTTAATTGAATTTTATGAACAAGGACATCTTACTAAGCACAGATTAAGAATTATGGAAAAGCATCTCAAAAGCAGAGCTTTGATCCTATGGTACTAATATAATAGGAAGGGGCCAATGTGTTTTTGCTCAGAATGTGGAGTTAATTATCTATAGCCAGAAAGATAGAACAGGGCTCACAGAACATCCATGATGGAAGGAACTAGACAACCAACTCCTGAAGGAGACCTGCTCCCTCTTTTTCCCCCAAGGTATTCTTGAGGAGGGAGAAGTGAGAAATATGTAGATAGAAGTATAGAGGAGAGAGACATTACAAACACAGGATAGCTCCATAGGGCCTGGATCAAAACCAATCAGCCCCTTCTGTCTTTACTAAAGGGCTCTTAAAGGAATACCAAGGGGTGGAGCAAAAGACCTTCTCCCAGCACAGCCAAGTGCAGAACATCCCAAACACCTGGTAACTTTGCATGTTTTCAATCCATCTCCTAATGCAGCCCTTCTGTGTCTCTAGAAAACCTTTGTGGGCTTCCACAGGTCCCTCTTAATTTTTTAAAGAGCCTCTCAGGCTCCATCAGATAGATTGAGGTCTGTCTTAGGTTGTTCTCCCTGATTATTTTTTCTATCACCCATCATGGAGACATGATTTCTATCATGCATACTCTGGCTTAGGCTGAAAGCTATCAAGAGAAAGTTGCCTGTCCTTGACTCTCAGCCTCTAGCAGGAGGGAGTACTGAGCTTAACTTAGCTCTGGCCCAGGTTCCTATAAAACATACAACCATCTATAACTATCTCTATAGCTTCAACAACTCCTAGTACAGGAGTAAAGGATGATAAAGATGGCATTTCTTTTTTAGAATGGGTCTTAAGGTATCTATTACAGCCTTAGCTGTGTCAAGCCCCTTTTAAAATCAATAAATTCTTGATGCAATCCACATCAGATAAAATACAACATAAAGATTCCCTTAGCTTCTATTAAAATCTGGTTTATTAACATCAACATAATTTTAGTATAAATGTTATATATTTACAACTAATCGTGACTATTTCCTATACATATTTATAACTAGTATGGCTATTTACTATACATATTTATATTTCTTATAAACTTACATCATTATATATATAACTTTTATAAGTTTATGTATTTATATTTCTTACAAACCTATATTTAAGAGAATACTCTATACAATTATCTCATAAGCTTATATTCATAAAAAACTCTATTAGCACATTTCTCTTAGAAGAACTATTTATCAAGCTTATATTCAAAAGGAAACTCTATAGAACTATATGGACAACTAGAACTAACTTACATTAGCAAGCACCTGAAAGAGATATCTTAACATTTAGAAAAGTTTTCTTAACATCTAGAATAGATTTTTTTGCTAAACTATTAACAAGACAAGAAGTATGCAAATCATTTCTAAAGTTCAGAGCTTATAGTCAGCCTTGATATCATTCTGAAAGTTCTCCTGACAGTGGGAAAAAAGAGCCTGATTTGTCAATGACACCCTCAACCCTGGAATTTAGTGAGTGCTGTGGCTATGGAGTTGTAGCACTTATTGTTAGGGGGCTGTAACATTGTTGGAAAAATACCACTCCCCCAAAGTCACCTTTTCCACTGAGCTCTCTTAGTCATTCTGGAACTGGCAGAGACGCATTCAGCAGTAGACAGTTTCTAACTAGGGGCTGTCCTCATTGTAGCTCACCCTGTGACACAATTCAGACCAACTTTTCAGTTACAGAAGAGCTCTTTCTATTTGCTCTGCCAAAAAGCGTTGGCTCAGGGTGAGGGTGAAACTATTGTATTGAGCTGCCATAACGCTCTTAGTAAAAACTCCTTGTGCAGCTATTATGCACTGTCTCAAGCCTGCACTGATCAATCTGCTGCTAGTCAGACAAAAGCAGTGTGGCTCCTAGCTCCATTTCTTTTCACCTTTCCATTGGAGCTGATATTCTTCTGTTCCATATTTATCACCAAACCCTCAGACAACTTTCTCCATTCTTAATTTTTTAAAGCTGTATTTGCCATGAGTTCTTTTTAACAATTCTGATGTTTCTGATGGATTTTCATTAGCCCAATATTTCTGGAAAGGTTATTTGTTCACCAAAACTGCTGCTGTTCAAAGGAATCTAGAACATAGATGTTGTTTTGTGACATACATACTTCATTAGCTTACGCTGAGGAAGAACATATTTATGATTTCATATTTTCATGTCATTTATTAGCTTCTAAACCCCTGATGTTATTTTTATTAGCAGCTGTGATATACTCTGACCATGAGTTATTTAACTCAGACTGTAGTTGAAGCTTTTCAACCTTTAGTAAGAAAGCTAGATTTTCTGGAGTTTGGTCCCCATCTACAATGCAGTCACTCCTTTCTGAACACATACCTCCCCATTCCCCTATTAGACCTGCAAAGAAATCACTCATTGTAGGCTGTTTGTCTGTTTTTAGTTTTCAGGAGTTAAGAGTAATCCTTCTAACATTGCGTTGGAAAGAAACTGCATTCTGAGCTGAAAAAAACATTTCTGG
The DNA here is from genome assembly GCA_902168325.1 of Peromyscus nudipes. NCBI lineage: Eukaryota > Metazoa > Chordata > Mammalia > Rodentia > Cricetidae > Peromyscus > Peromyscus nudipes. The sequence continues at coordinate 3,204 of CABHPH010149857.1, forward strand.
GCAGTATTGCCATTTCAATCTGATGAACCTACATTTTTCATAGTGCCCTTCTCTATATTGCCATGTTGTTCCACCAAATTCCATGTTTTCTGGACTGCCTGTCAAACTACATTTCCTAGCTTACCTTTTGGGTACACCATATTTCTCACTTCTGGCCATAAGGTTAAATTCAAGTTTTAAGCGTTCACTTTTTCATCATGGGAGGTATTTTTCTTACCTAAGCTTGTGTTGATAGGTCTATTTCCTTCGCCTGATGCTGTTCCCAAGCACACACATTCAGATGGCATTTATTGGCAGAAGCAAAAAGCTTTCAGGGCTTTATTCCCTCTCCTCACCAGGTCAGTGAAATGAAACAAATGCATTTGAAACAAAACTTTTTTTTTACTTTTTAAATTTATTTTTCTATTATCAGCTTGATACAGTATAAATTCTTATCCTAACAGTGACATGTTTCATTGAAGCTTGCCCAGTGATTGAATAAAACCAAAATTTATTATAAGCCACAGTCATCCTAGGGTCCCCCCTGCTATATAGCCTCCCTGGTTCTGTGGATTGCAGTCTGAATGTTCTTTGCTTTATATCCAGAATCCACTTATGAGTGAGTACATACCATGTTTTTCCTTCTGTGTTTGGGTTACCTCACTCAGGATGACATTTTCTAGTTCCATCCATTTGCCTGCAAATTTCATGCTGTCATTGTTTTTCTCTGCTGAGTAGTACTCCATTGTGTATATGTACCACATTTTCTTAATCCATTCTTCAGTTGATGGGCATCTAGGTGGTTCCAGGTTCTGGCTATTACAAATATTCCTGCTATGAACATAGTTGAGCATGTATCTTTGTGGTATGATTGAGCATTCCATGGGTATATGCTCAAGAGTGGTATGGCTTGGTCTTGAGGTGGATGGATTACCAATTTTCTGAGAAACTGCCATACTGATTTCCACAGTGGTTATACAAGTTTGCATTCCCACCAACAGTGGAGGAGTGTTCCCTTTGCTCCGGATCCCCTCCAACATTGACTGTTATTAGTGTTTTTGATCATAGCCATTCTGACAGGTGTAAGGTGGTATCTCAGAATCATTTTGATTTGCATTTCCCTGATGACTAAGGATGTTGAGCATTTCTTTAAATGTCTTTCAGCCATTTATGATTCTTCTTTTGAGAATTCTCTGTTTAGCTCTTTAGCCCATTTTTTAATTGGATTGTTCAATATTTTGATATCTAGTTTCTTGAGTTCTTTACATACTTTAGAGATCAGTCCTCTGTCAGTTCCTGCCTCCTTCATTGCAGGGAGGATTTTTAAAACTGACATTGCTTCCTCCTCACCTCCCTGGGTCCTGTACTGCCTCTGTTGTGGCTTCATCTTGAGGGAAGCTGTCCCTGCTTTGACTTTCTGGCTGCACTTTCCTGAGTGTCTATGGTTAAGCTCTATCTAGCCTCAGGGTATATTGTCTGTTGTTTTTCTAATATTAGCTCCCAGCAGGGAGGATTTGCTAATTTCCAAAAGGCTCGATATTTCTAGAGCCATTATAGTGATTCTCCCATTCTGGTAGAAGTTCTCTCCCAGTGTCTTAAAAGTTTCCCTTACAGAAAGAGATGCTGAGAAAAAAAAGTTCTGAAAGGCTTTTAGTTTTTTAGAAATCGATTAAGTTTTTTCACAAGAAAGCTTTCAGTTTTTGAGAGAGAAAGACCACCAAGTTTTCCCAAGACTTCTGTTCTCTAAACGTTGGCTTCAATGGCCAAGAGGAAACTGTTTTGTTGGTACAGTGTTTCCATACAGTGGCAGTGTCAGCAGAGTGAAAGTTTTATTTCACCCACAATTACTCCAGGGAAAATTCTTTCCTCTTCTGCTTGGAACTTAAAGCTTCTCATAGGAATCTTTTTCTCCTCATTAAGCTCTTCTTTGATAGATTATTCTTTTTCTGATTTTTCCCTGTTTTCCCAGTTTGCATTCCTAGCCTCATAGTTAGAAAATTAAGGACATAGTTCCTCCATTTTGTTGCTTATCTTAATCCTAAAATTTTTATGCTATATTCTTGTATTCTGTTTTTTAAAGATTTTCTATATTATATTACTACCTTACCTTACATTTATTCCCTTAATTTTCATAGATATAATTTTAAGAGAGAGAGAGAAAGAAAGAAACCTTGATAAAGAGAAATATATGCTGCAGCCTCACTTAGGGCATCTTTCAGCCCCCTTTACTCCCGAAAATAGATTACCGCCACATTAATTTCCATAACTGTACACATCCTAACTTCCTATGGAGCCCTCTATCCCCCTTTTGCAAAGTCCCTGTTCACTGTTTCTGCCACCATTTGAGGGAAACCTGCTCTCTCTTTTTCACCCAGGGTACTCTTGAGGTGGGAGAAATGAGAAATGTATAGATAGAAGTCTAGATGAGAGAGACAATTAGAAACACAAGATAGCTCAGGAGGGCCTGGGTCAAAACCCATCAGCCCCTTCTGTCTCTACTAAAGGGTTTTTAAAGAAATACCAGGAGGTGGAACAAAAGACACCCCCCCCAGCACAGCAATGCAGACCATCCCAAACACCTAGTGACCTTGCACATGGTCAAGCCATTACCTAATGTAACCCTGCTGTTTAAAGCAAGCTCATATCTCTCTAGAAAACCTTTTTGCACTCCCACAAACTCCTTCAAGTTTTCTTCTTACCTCATTATCGATACTTTAACATACATGTACGCACTAGAACAGCACTCACACAACGCGCGCGCGCGCGCGCGCGCACACACACACACACACACACACACACAGAGTTTCCTCTAATGATAAGAAAACTTCTGATATTTTGTTGAATGTGTGAAAACTATTCTCTATAATTTTAAAACAATGAAGTGTTTTTTACAGAAAAAATATATATGATAGATTAATAGTTTTAATTCACATCATTATAAGACATTGTATTTTCAAAGCATTTAGAGCATATTAAGAACTAAATAATGCTTGCCCATGTTGTGTATATTTCCTCCTGATGGTTATTTTATTTACTAAAATATACGTTTACATTACAGAGTACCTTTAAATGAAATATTTCTAAAAATAAGGTTTATTAGAGAATTAAAAATGAAAATATAACTGAGAGTTTTGCTGCATATGTTAAAATATTACTTGATACATATTGAACCAGGGATATGTAAATAATTTCAAGAGTGAAGAACAACCTCATAATAGATCACATGTTGAAATTGTGAGGAATGATACATTTTTATAATTATGTTCAGTGATATAAAGAAATTAAGTTTCAAGTAAAAAATAACTATAGCCTCAGAGAGAAATAGAAATCATGAAAATATTATACAAGATTAAGTAAAAAAAGTCAATATTTTATACATGTGTAAATGATGTCAATAGGAGAGAGAGAGAGAGAGAGAGAGAAAGAAAGAGAGAGAGAGAGAGAGAGAGAGAGAGAGAGAGAGAGAGAGAGAGAGAGAGGAATAAAAGTATTTTAGGAGTGGTGCAGGTGAGTTTGTAGTCAATTTGCATACTTGTATAAAATTATCTGATAATTTCAGAAATCATCTGCATCTATGTGTTTAAAAAGATAAACAGTCTAAGAAATGTATGTTCAATCCTAAGAAGTTTAATAAGGAAAAAGGAGAAAATGAAGAAAAAAAATCCTAAAGTATGAATAGGTAAAAATTTTCCCTAATTTATCCAAAGAAAAACATTACAGGTTTATTTTAAGTGTAATGAAATACACAGATGATTCAAAGAATTGTCAAACCTCAAAAGGCCAAATTATGAATAGAAAATCAAAGAAAACCATCAAAGAAGTGGATAAAAATATGTATGAGGGATCATTGCTGACTACTTACTGGAAAACATGGAGAAGGAAAAATGATGGATGATATTTAAGTACTAAAAAAAACTAGAAGACTTCTATGTTCTGAGAATATCTCTTTAAGAATAAAAGGGAAATAAACACATTACCACATGAAGAAAGGCTGAAACATATCCATTGCTAATCATCTGCACTACACAAAAGGGTACTGGAAATTATTGTAGGATAAAATATAAAAGCAAGAGAATCTTTGAAATTGGTAGAAATTTTTATTTTAAAGTAATTAGTTCTTATTTACAACTGTGTTTTAAGATATCAGGGAGATTTCTTGTGTACAATACTGAACTTTGCTACAGCTGAAATCAAGCAAGCAGCACAAGAGAAAATTTCCCTACTGGACAGTCTGCATTTCTCTGTCCTGAAGACACATCTGGTTCAGCAAAGCTAGCTACAGTGTTCTCATGATTTATGTTACAGTCCAGAAATTACTTTTACACAACAAATTTCTCCTTAAGTACTGTTTTGTATAATGTGGACCAAGTATGCAGAACTAATTGTTGAACACTCTAAACTATCTTCATCATGCACACCTTGCTTACTCCGGTTCAATTTCAACAGTGACACATTAGAATATTGACTCTAAATGTGTTTTATACCCATTAGCATTTATAAAAGACTGAAACAGGGTAATCCTTTCAGCTAGATTCCATCCTGTGTTTACAGTAAGAAAGTTTTGTTTTTAATGCTCAGAATTCTACAAAGTAGCTACTTTGCTGATCTTCAGTGAATCCAGTAGTGGAATAGGAACAATAATAGAAGAATTAGAAGAACAATTATTTTAATAGATATGGGTGTAGCTCAATGACAGAACAACTGTCTAGTATGTATGAAGTCTTGAGATTTATCCTAAGCACTATACACACAGGATAACCCTGTCTAACTCTTTCTGTCTCTGTCTCTGTCTCTCACACATACACAAACATACACATTAAGTTGCCAAAGATGAATTCTGAACAGAAGTTACATGAAAGGATATCCTTATGCCTATGAGATTCACATGGATATAAGAATAAAGAACCATGGTTATGTATCTGTTCTTCAAAAGCAAGTGTGAGAATACACAGTGAGAGACAAAGAGAAGGAGCAGGGGACAGATATAAAGGGTAAAACATAACCAGACAGGTGAATATGGAGACTGAATATAATTCTTGATAATATTTTGCTTAAAATGTGGTTATCATAATCATCAAAATTATTAATTATTAGACAAAACATTTTAAAATAAATAAGGAATAGTAGAAAAAACACATAAGTCTGTATGTAAACAATTAGGACAGCAAAAAAAAAAACTTTGAAGTAGGAATACTTAGCTTGGAAATTTTGTTGGAACTACCTGACTTAATTTCCAGTCATTTAATCAAAAATTATTTCTTTTTTATTGGCACTGTAGCTAATGTGGATCAATCTCCCTTAATGTTGCTTTCTATGTATCACATATGAAAGATATATGTTTACATGGCATGCACATATACCTTTTATACAAAACAATGTCTAAATTCTTATGATCTCTCTCCCCTCTATGCACTTCTTATGTCCTCGTCTTCCATTACTCTACAAATTGCTTGTTTCTCTTCTAGTCATAAACTTGGAATGCAATTTTTGCTTTTATATTCACGTACACTGACAAAGCTCGAGATTTCCTTGGTGAATATCTGCAGTTCAAAATGCTTCCTGTAGCCCTTTTTGGCTTCATTAATGGATCTGCTCAAATGCAACAAAAACACAAAACACAGTAATGAATTTGCTAGGAGCTTACTTTGAGCCAATCATTTTTAATATTTTATCAATATCATGTTAGTTCTAAATGTAAGAGTATCAGTTCATAAATATGCAGTATATATTAAGGTATATTCAAAATATTTCAGAAACAAAGACATAGTCAGCTAGCACATTGCCCTAGTATATGAGATTTGGATGCCTACCCACTCCTCAAAATGTTTTGTCTGCAAGGGAAGGACAGAAAATTTCTTGACTTTGAAGTAGGAAGTAGCAAATGATTTCAGTGTGCATGATAGCATAACCTGCATTGACAGGAACTTAAAATAAGCCTGGAGAGTACTATTTACCCCAATACATAGATTAAAGAGGAGAAGATGAAGAACATTGCACGCAGAACTCATTAAAATTAAACAAAATATGCATATTAACAGGAGAATTTAAAGCAGTAGTGAGGGAACATGTAATCCACAGCACATTTGGAGACAGTCTGTCAGATTATATGTGTGTGTATGTATATGTTCTTATACCACCAAAGATTAAAATATGAATACTAGTAAAGTATCTTTGGAGAAAAAAAGTACCACTTAACTTTCTGTTCCATAGAACTATAAGGTAAAAAGTGAAAAAAAAATTAGACTCTTGAAAAAATTATGCTAAAATTTTAAAAGACTATTCCTTGTAAATATATTATAAGGCAGTTGTCATCGATGATGCAGGAGTAGGTGACATTCTCCACTTGACTGGGCTTCTGATTGACCTGTTATTTCACTGGAAACCTTACTTGATAGGAAGTTCACTATAGGGTGGAGGCTGGTTGTGGATTTCAAACATTGACTGTCACTTTGTGACAAGGTCATGGCTGGGCCAACAATTCCTCCAAGTTTTAGTTTTATGTGTATAGAAAGGTGATCAGGGTTTATAGGGTCCTCTTAGCTTGAGGCAATGTTCACATAGAAAGGTGCCAAAATTAACACTCAACGACAGGTGAGATGTGTGACCTTTGGTTAGAATATACTTAACCTAGTGAAAACACCTTATACAAGAAAATAATTGTTATTTTCTCATATCAATTACAGAATTGATATATGACACATTATTAGTTCCTAGAAAGTTTGTCCTTCATTTGTGTGACTCATAAACTAAATTCTCCTGACGCTAATTAATAATAAGCCCACCACTGTTACACTGTATCATTTAATACTCTAAATATGGCTTAAAAATTGGTGGACTATTAACTAATTTTTTTACAAACTGTAAAGTATATGTTGAATGAGTTTGACCTCAGTGATATTTGAAACATATACAGTCTTATAATCATCAATTTCATTTTGTTCGAGAATATTTTTTATATCCAAAGACCAACCCTTACTCGATTTCCTATTTTTCTTACCCTTTACCCACAGCCCTGTGCCACATATTGTTTCCAATCAGAAGTTTAATATGTGAGTTGTATTCACTTTCTGAAAATAATGATCCATGCTGTGAAGGACAGTCATGCACAGACTTTTCTTCTCCCTTTTCTCATGGTTCTACGTCCATGATTGGAGCTACATAGTCATGTAGTAATTCTCTGTAACTTGCTGTGGAACTATGGACTGATTTTTGCCCAAGGACCAGCACATTTCATGTTTCTACAATTACCTGCTCATCCACTGTATATTCTGCCTGCAACCAGTTTCATCAGAAGGGTGGGTTATGCCTGTGATTCCCAACCTTCACATGTACATAGGCTGTTGTCTACATAATCATCTAATATCACCAAATTACAAAAGTGACAAAGCAGGAAACTTTAAAGACACTTAGTGATAGGCGTGGTTGAAGACACTGATACATATTCAATTGAATGTGAACTAGTCTAAATATGACTTCCAAATCTTATTCCTTCATAAAAAGAAAAGTTTAATGGAATGCTGTCATGAAAGTCTTCATAAATCCCTAAACACAGTACTTCTTCTAAAATTCAGTATGAGAGAAACACTAAGCACTAACTATGGATAATCTTCAGGAATATTAACAAGGGAAAAGAGTGTATTTAGAGAATGACACAAAGATGATCTTCTTCCTCAAATATTTCTGTGGAAATGTTTTTCTTGGGTAAAGAGCAAAGTCACAGAACCTAGAAAGTTAAAAAAACTTGCAGGTGTTTTTGTTAGTTGAGTAAACTCTGTGATGTGTCTAGAAATTTGGACACAAGAATGAGGACCATTCAAAGTGGGAGGCTAAATGTGATGAATTTTTCGTGTGGAAAAGAAAGAAGAATGTTGCTGTATGCTTGCCCACAGCAGGTGTGTGCTACATCATCCCTGTGATTCCACCAACTGCACTCAAGGTATTCTCGGTACACCATGATCACATCCCCTCATGAAAGATAAGAATGTGAATTTGACATTTATCTGCACTCCACAAATTAACTCGGACTCTGATGGTCTGTTGACACTGGTCCTCATGTGTTGACTAGAGACACTAATGATATTCCACTACACAAACATTCAAGAACTTGTTCTTTCAATGAGTAGCTATTTTATCTGTACAGTTAAATACTATATATTTTTAGGAAATTGACTTGGGAGTTTAGGAGGTATATATAAATTTAATTATACTATACAATATCATTGGAGAGAGATCAGTTAGTGTAATTTCAAAACCCAGAGAATACAAGATCATATTAGGGAAAAAATGAGGAGAATGGAGTAAGACCTTTTTTTTCTGTTCATATCCTGCAAGAACATAATGCACCTCACTTGTACCCCAAGGATCTTGTAGAGTCCTGATGAACATCACAGATAAAAATCTAAGGAATCCACTTACATGAGGAAATATGTACGGTAGAAAGTACACACAAACTAGGTTCTTCATGACAGGGAAAACTTGAATGGCAGCATGTATACAATCAAACTAAAGTGGTTTCTTTCTTTTAAACATTCTGGTTCATTGATTTGTTATTTCCCTGTGAATTAGACAGCACTAAGATGACATACAATTTCCACAGCCAGCCTCTTGTGAACACAGATCCAAACTTTAGGTAAGTCTTACTGAAAGTGGCCACAAAATTTCCCATGTGCCAGAACAGGAGAATAGACTTGCAATCAGAGTTTTATCTATCCAGACTATGTCCACATAGTCATCTATCCACAGATTACTCAGGAGAATGACATATTTTATCCTAAAGTTTCTCTTACACTTAGAAAGAGAATCAAGTAACTCTTTTAGTTTGATTTCATTGTAGTTGGAATTACTTGAGATAAGATCTACTTCTTCCTGCTCCAGAGCAGAGGAGGACTCATTCATTTCTATCAACCAGGTAGGGCTCATGCCATGGTAGATGCATCTCTACAAAGCCTGTGCTGAAGGAAGTTTTAGAGTTCACATTTTTCAATGGCCAAGAATAGCCATAGTCTGGACATTTTTCTGATTGTTGAATGTTTAGAATGATCATACTGTGTATTTTAAAGACATGGCATTTTTAGAAAACCATGTGCTTTAACATTTCTCCCCTCTATTTAGTTAAATGCTAAACTTTTCTGCTTGTTTACTTCCATAACTTCAATACCAAGAAAATTAGTTAAATGTTTTATATTTTACTTTAATTACATTAATGAAATTTTCAAAATAAATAAGATAAAAATAATGCCTGACTTAAAAAAATTCATATTCCATTTTCCTTCTTCCTGTGCTAGCAAGTCAGGAAGGAGCTCAGTATAATTGCTCCTTTTGTAAATCCACAAAGTGCATCTCATGCAGCTAACCAAAAAGAGGATTCTGTTTTCCTATAACCTAGCCAAATGATTACATATATGTCTTCCTATTAAGCCTTCTGATGATATCAAAAGTGTTCTTGGGAAACACTCTTTTATATAGAGTTTGTTCTTTGATATTTTCACATATGTATACAATGTGTTCTGATTATTTTCTATCACTCCATCTTCTTTCCCTTCTGTCTCCTGAAAGCTCTCCTTCCCATATCCATGGGTTTTTTTTGTATTTGGTGGGGGGGGCTTGGAATGGGTTTTACCCAGGGCATTTGTTGTGTGTACCTGGGTATGGATCTCTTCACTGGAGACTGGTGAGATGATATGTGGCTACACTTTGAAGGTAATGACTCCCCTCTATCAGATTCAAAAGACAGCCTGTCACAAGTACAACCTCTAATTCAAAAATTCTACATATAAATCTTTCTAAAATCCAAAAGATATGGAGACTAACATGACACTCCAGAGAAAGATTGCCCACCCAATGGAATATGCTGCAGTCAAAATACAAGCATAGCATGTAACATTCACATCAGGATATACATACACACATACATCACATACACACATATGTCTCAAAAATATGAAACATCTGTATTTTCATTTGCATTTCACCATCAGGACATCTAATCATGCACACACACATATACATATGTATATGTATACAATTTGGCTATATATATATATATATATATATATATATATATATATATTCAGAAGAAATGCTAAAATTGGAAACCTCTAATTCCAATATTTCTTTTAAGGGTTAATCTGCCTTGAAAATGTAAATAATGACAATCATCTCTTATAATCTTGACAATCTTCTTTCCATAATATAAATGACAATCTCAAAAGAGTTTTAATTAATATTGTAACACAACAGGAGGGGAACACATATATTGTCTTTTAAGAAAGTCGACCATTTTAATTTCAATTACCCTCAAAAAAATAAGGTGAAATTCACTTATTTTCACAAACTACACTTATATGGGAAATGATTGGTACTTTCTATTTATTTCAAGTGAGTTTATAACCATCTTTTAAAATGAAAACATGAGGATTTCCAACCATGGCATGAAGGGGTGCTGAGGAGAAATGACAAGGAAGTTGGACAGGTTGGTGGTCAGCCAGGCCATTCAATTGTTTTATTCTTGCTACAGTCAGACACTAACTGACCATCAGGATCTGTACTGGGAACTTTGGGTGACTGTTCAGGGTTGAAAGGAAAATGGACCCAGTTTGTTGTGTCTAGAATGTAGAGCAGAACTCTCTCCTGCACTCTTCATTACTCTCACCATTTGTGAAGTAGGTCTTCAGCAATATTATTCACTGATGACCAGAAAGTTTACCCCCAAAACCAAATGTACTGTTTTACTGATGCCTATCCTCCAACCCACTTACATATTTATGAGAACACTCCCTTAAAATATTTACTTGATAAGATGAGTACCTATTTCATACCTTTCAGAGTAATACAAAAGCTATAACGATGGTCACTGGAGATGTGATCCCAGAAAATCCCTCTTCGGTTACAAGTGACAATACCACCAAGCGTAAGGCTTCAATCACAGCAGTTTTGCCAGCATTCATAGTATCATCAAGCTGGACCTGGTTGATGCCTGCAGTTTTCCCTGATTGGTTTAGGGATAGCAGCTTCTTCTCATCTGCATATCAGATAATTACATTAGGATTTACAACAGGTACCCCCAAAAGGGTCACTACCCACAGCTTAAGAACCACTGGTCTAGAGTGAGGGAAAGGGTGAGTGATGTAATTATATCTCATTTTAAGTCATTTTTAAAATTTGATAATAAAGAATATGCAATTTTTTAAAAAATGAATCGGAATTTACCAACATTATTAATTATATAAAAATAAAAGGAAGCACATTGCAAGGCATCCTAATGGAGGGAAGAAATATTCACACACTAGAGGGATTCACAAGAAAGGAGAGATCAATGGCAAATATTAAATGAATGCCAAAGTAGGTGACTCCTGAAAATTGGCCTTTGGGGTAGCAACATGGATATCATTTCTAACCCTAACAGTAATAATATCTATGCAATAATATGTATGCAATAATAAGAGGAATGCTTGTGCAAAATGTGAAATACAGGTTTACCCCAAAAGACCCTCAATTCCTAATTCTTTTAATCTACCACAGGTCCATGTGTGAAAGGCAGCATGCAGACATCATTAGCACTGTGAACCTTAGACTCTAACAGCTGTAAGAATCACAGGAAACATTAAAGACGAATGAACCTTACCAAGACAGTCAGAAAGCTGCATGTACAGATAAGTCAGATAGCTTTGATGACTATGGAGAAGAGGTACATGCTTAGAAGTAAAGCCCAGAGGCACAAAGGATTGTGACTTAAACAACCTGGGAGATATTCTATAAATATAATTAAATATGTAGTATGCCTTGGACACATAATAATCATAGAAAGATCATGTAAAACTAGAATGTTTATGTCTTTAAAATGATTGAATTTTGGTGATAGTAATAGATTGTACCGTCTGCAAACTGTGTGTTTTCACTGATATTTATAATTATACAGTACTAATTAAAAAAGCAAAACTCTACCAAACTGTAAAGTTCTTTATAAAGATTTTCTCCTATATAATTCTGATTTAAAATGATTGATCTGTTGGAGTATGGTAAATAAAAACAAATCAGAAAATAATCTATGTATTAAAATGCCATAATTAAATGCATTCTTTTGTAGGCTGTCATAAATAGATGTGAAAGAAATTTTTTAAAAAAAGGTATTTCCTAATGATTTAAACAAGTCAGGTCTCAGGGTGGACATATATCCAGACATGTCAGTCTTTGTCCAGCACAAGATGGATTATAGAAGGATCTCTGGTGATTAGAAAACAACAAAAACAAACAACAAAAATTAGCATTCATCCAGAATTTGTAAAATTATTCTTGAACAGCAGAAGGAGTCATTTCCCTTGCCTCTGGCAAGAGGGACCTATGGCTCTCCAGTGACCTGTGGCTGCTATCCAACACTCATGCTGCCTTCCAGGTCCCCTGTGTCTCTATTCAAAAGTACTTGCTATGTATCTCACAGCCCCATCTACTTTCCTGTCTCTTCACAACCACCCCACCTCCTGCACGATGCAGACTCCCAAAATGTTCTTGAACTCCCCTTGCTCTCTTTATGAAGTCGAGGTTTTTCCCCCTGTTGCTGTCATCTCCACTACTCTCTTTTGTATCCTCCCTTCTCTCACAGACTGCTTTGGTCACATCAAGTCTGTTTCTCTTATCCACAATAAAATTCTTCCCTGTAATTATGGAGCATCTCTTTAAGGTGTTTCTTTACTGTGCCATGCTCACACAGTTTGAATATTCAAAATATTTCTTTAAGTGGATATCACTCTGCCTAAGATATTTGTTATATCTTTCAAGGAATATGTGCAGCAATATCATAGCTTTTACTTAGCATTAAAATCCCTGTGAATCAGAGTCAAAGAGAGATAACAGCTAAGGGTTGTCCTCAAACATGTCAAGCACATGTCCTCACATGTGCAAAGATATGTTAAAATACAGTACCAACTCAGTTTCGTGATAAACAAATTGAAAAGTAAATGGCATGTTTGGAAATTCATTCCTGTCTAATCTGAATCAATGTTAAAATATTGGTAAATAGACTCTAAAGAACAAATGTATATTGGAAACAATAACAGTTTGCTTAAAAACACAGACTTCTTAGAGTTTCAATTGAAGAATGACCAGTTTCCAACAAAACTTTGTGGCCATAGTGGGTAAAATAATTAGTAGGAGCAGAAAAGAAACATCTCTCATAACTTGGACAGATAATTTTGTAGATTTACAGACAGTGTTCTCCTGTGTAGCCTAGAACATATCTCACCCTGTATTTTTAAGGGGATTGGTAGTAAATATTGCTAATATGGATAGCTTTTCATAAAGCCACTACTGAGTTAAGAATTAGTTCACATGATCTGGAGGAATCAATACAGAACTCTTCCTGATAAAATTAGTCTATCATTAGAATCAAAACTAGTTATTAAAAATACCTTTACAGTGGAGCCTGGAATGAAGAACTTTCAGTGAATGTGAAATTATCTTTTCCTTTCTTGGCATTGAACACCAGAGATGACCACAGCAGTTGACAGACCAACCACTGAATTCTGAGGACTCTAAAGTAGTGAGGGTGACAGACCATTGTGATGTCAAGATTCTAAGGCTCATGCCTCAACTAGCAAAGTGACACATTCACTTCATTCCCTCCCATTTTTGACTTTGAAAAATTATTTTTGAACAATTGTTGAACCACAAGTGTTTGTAAGGGATCACAGATTTTCACAACCATAGATAGATAAACAGACAGATAAATAGAGAGATAGATGATAGATAGATAGATAGATGATAGATAGATAGATAGATAGATAGACAGAATGATATAAATATGTATAGATAGATGATAGATGATTGGATAGATAGAGAGGTAGATAGATAGATAGATGATAGATAGATTACAGATTATAGTTAGATAGATGATAGATAGATAGATAGATAGATAGATAGATAGATAGATAGATAGAT
>CABHPH010149857.1:17124-28418 GCA_902168325.1 Peromyscus nudipes
GATAGATAGATAGATAGATAGATAGATAGATAGATAGATAGATAGATAGATAGGTAAAGAGATGGATTGAATTATATAGTAATGTGCCTAGTAGATTAAAATCAATAGTAATGTGACTCCTCAAACTCTTGTATACTACCATAATCAGAAATGCAGGGCTATTTTCTGTTGCTCACTCATTTGAAAGGACAAATGGTCTAGTTTCAACTGTTTGTTCTCTGCTTATGGCAATCTGGTAATGAGACATCATAGCAAATAACCTCATGGTTGGAGCATTTTGGAGAGAGCATATGGTGTGAGAGGAAGCCAGACAGAGTAAAAAGGAGGCTGCCTTACTCTCTGACAATAGTTCTGATTCAAGAACTAAAAGATTTCAGTAAAACATTAATTTCTTCAGAAGGTATTACTTACAATGGCAGAGTAGCTTCATTACAGGTTTTCTCTTAAAAGTGACACTACTTACCAGCACTGTCACATTTGAGACTAAATTTAGAGCAGATTAGCCCATAAGGGCCAAATCACAGGGGTCAAATCACATCCAACCAAAGAACCAGGGTGTGAATCTTGATACAATGAACAGTAGGACATTTCCACTAAAATAAGCTTGTTTAATATTATTCTTCACCAGACACAATTGATACCACATGCTGAGCATCATTTAAATGGCAATCAAGTACTCTCCAATTCTCAAATTTTGTTTCCTTATTTGGTTTATTTTTTGTTATGTTTTATTTTAAACAGATATATACATACAGAAATGTTTGGAATATTCAGTATTTTTATTTTATTCCAATCAGCATAACTTGAGGTTCCTTCAATCATTCATATTATTGCATATTATTGGAGGAAACCATTTAACTATTTATAGATTTATGGTTGCTTCTAGTTTGGAAATACAAATTTTAAAATCATTTATGTAAAGAATTTTTTTAAAGGCATGAGAGTTTAATTTTTAAACACTACCCTAATGAAGTTGATGACAAGTGTGCATACGATAATAGATTTTCTCTTTCATATTTACATTTCATATTTTATATATTAAAATATTTCAACAGGACTAAGACTGTTAGAGAAAATATCTTAGGTGAAAATTAACATGATATTTCCTATGTCTACATTCTCATAATGTATTTTAACAACATCGGTTGGTGGGCATTGCATTTCATAGTTTTATAGAAGGAAAGTTCTTTCAGAATCAGCATGGACTTGTCTTCTTTGTATGTATTCTGTATATAATGTAAGCTGTGTCCATTTGTCTAAGGCACGATCATACTAGGCACCCCATGCAACCTTTCTGCCAACATTCCACTAATAGTGATTTTACTTACAAACCCAACCAATGGGAAAATGTTGAGGAAAATAATTGTAGCTTCCAAATCCTTAGTAGATTGTATATTTTTCCAATATATAATCAAATTTAAGTAATATACAACCTCAAATCAGCTCTAATAAAATGCCTATGTATACATTCCCAATTTTGTTTATATCACTATTTTCAATCAATAAGTGAGCTGATTTTAGAAAACAGTGTGCTTGGTGGTATGTCTATATGCTTGTCCTACAAAAATAATTTACATGGTATTTAATTATTGGTTTTAAGCATTTTAAGGTACTGTATCATGAATAAATGCAAAATTATTACTTGATCTTAATAACTTACCTCAATTAAATTACTTTTTACAGAGTAGATGTGACTGATTTACTATTCAGATGATCTTGTATTCTCAGGATATCCTATCCATGTGCCTTTTCTACTTCTCACTGGCTGTGAATTTATACATGCTCTTTGAATTAATGCTTCTACTGCAAACGCATGGAACTATGGGAAATCATTGGTGCAATTTCTCAGAACTAGAAGATGCTTTTATCATACAGACACATTTTTAATCTGTAAATCCCAAAATCCCATTACTTAGTTTGGAAACTGAAAATATTGAGATTTTAGAACTTCAAGACATAATCTCTTTGTCTATGTGTTTTAAATTTAGTTGGTTTTTAATCGTTTTAGACTCTGTCCATATGTGTTTTTTTTTTTTTATGACAACACACTATATTTCAACTAAAGTTTAAAGTTAAATATTCCAGTCAATAGATGGGCAGAGTGTTGTCAATATTTCATTTAAAAATGGAATATGTATTAATATATTTTTGCTTCAGTAAAGTGACAGAAAAAATACTTATATTCTTCCTTATGTCCATCCACACAGCCTTTGATTACATGTGGAAGGAAATTATTAATGTATCTGAAAAATATTTTACTCAGTTACAGTGGAGTTTTCAGCAGATAACAATGTCAGTCTATTGTATAAATTTAATAGTTAATACTCTCAACCAACAATTCAGGCAGTTACCTAGTCATAAATTCAATAAATCAAAAAATTGTGATTCAAAATGATCACAAGCCTGAATGTGGCTTTAAAGTCAATTAAGATTCTAATTTCTTTGCATGTTTCCCTAATTTTAGAATATAATAAAAAGAAAAAAAGAAAAGGAAAGAAATTAACGACAGTTTGAAGCATAATATATTAATATAAGCCTTGATGAGTTATTTCCTTTGCATGCTGATAATAAATTAATCATACATAGAAAATAGACAACCTCTTAAAAATAATAAAAATTGTGAATATTTGTATTTTCATCATCACAAATTCAGAGTATAACCACAAAATATTAATGTAAAACCATCAAAATTGCTGAGTGCAAAGAGGACGTCACAAACATTGAGGAGAATGTAGTACAGAAACACTCTTTTATATTTAAAAATCACATATTAGAACATTCATTATTTTACTAAATGTTTAGCAGCCTGAACTAAAGACTATGTTGTATCATATTATTAAACCAGAATACTTTCTCTTGGAATATAACCAAATACAGATCTGTGTTTACCAAACTATGTACGGGGATCTTCATAGTACTTTTAGTTTTCATATTAGAAAACAGGAAAAAAGAAAATATTTATTAGTAGAGTATGCTGCATTTGACTTTTACAATGAAATAAATTGCATGTAAAAATGTAAACACTCTTCCCTAAATAATACACTTTCTCTTCATAAATACTCTACAGTGTGGATGACTTTTCTCAAAATATACAAGTTTTGTAAATCTTAATCTAAATTCTAAGATATTTTGCAGGTATTAAGAAAAGAATTCAAAACTTTATGAGAAAAATAAAACTATAGAAAACAGAAAAGAGTCAACAGACTCCCTAAGACCAGAGCTGGAATTATTTAGTTTGCAATTGTCTATAAATAGAAGTGATCAAGAAAGTGTAGGGTGTAGTATATGGCAATAATCCTTGCACACACACACACACACACTCACACACACACACACACACGTTATTTTTGTTTTTAGTTTTCATTTAAAGATATCTGTAAGTTTACATTTGCTTTCTGGAATTTTATAAAATAAGAGGGCAGTCATCTATTATTTTTCAGTAAGATGTAGATGAATATGTATTTAGAATTTTGATTTTAGACGCTTTTCTTTAGATGCTAAAGAGGCACTAGACCACTCTTAACTCATGAGATTTATTCTAAGTGGGGTGGGTTTGGAAACATAAGATTTAAACAAAACTAAAAAAGTTTTCATTACAAATAATATTTTCATGCTTTTAACATGTTACCCTGTTGTGTGATATTTTGTTTGTGTTACAACAAATAAAGCTTGCCTGTAGATCAAAGAGTGGAGCTAGCCACTAATTAACCATAGAGGCCAGGCAGTGATGGCATACACATTTAATCCCAGCACTTGGGAGGAGGAAGCAGGAAGATCAGAACTTCAAGGCCACCCTGAGCTACATGAGACTGAACCAGTATAAAAGAGAAGCAGAGACAGGCAATGGTGGTGTAAGACTTTAATCCCAGAACTATGGATTTGGAAACAGGATTATAAGGTGGGTGGAGACAGGATAGTGCTCCCATTCAGTCTGAGGATTTGTAGAGACAGGATCCCCCCCATTTGGTTTTAGGATTAAAAGAGGTAAGAAGTGACTGTGGCTGCTGCTCTGCTTCTTTGATCTTTCAGCTTTCACCCTACTATCTGACTCTGGATTTTTATTTAATAAAACTAATTAGGATCATACTTCATCTGTCATCCAACTTTTGGGGCACAAATTCACAAAAAAAAGCCTCTTGTCTGTGGCTTTGCAGACATTGGCACAAACCGGAGGTGCATGTGGGGCCTCCTGCTGGAGTCACTGCCTAGCTGGCTAGGTTCTCCTTTCTTTTTTCCTCAAACCTCTAAGAGAGTTTGGGATTTTTCTGTGGCAACCTCTCTGCAGCAAACTTCACAGGGACTTGGTCTACAAACACCACCAGAGTTACCTCTTTAGCACATTCTCCCAGCAGATGGCTGGCTTTTTGGTTTCTTCTCTCCTGGTGGGTTGTGGGCTTTCTCTGGACCCACTGCTTGGGCTGCTACCACACTGAGTAGGTGCCTTGACACCTGCTGTGGCTTCTACTATTCTATGAAGCGGCCGTCAGCCTCATACTTCACCATCGTCTTCATCATCATTGCCAGCAGATTTGGTGAGAAAATTGGGAATTCTTAAAAGGGGGAATTAGTTGAAAGACAGGTTTTTTTTCTCACATTAAAAAATGGAAAATCCTATTACAGTGGAAGGAGTTATCTCCCTGTTAGATTACACAATGCATGATTTAAAAATGGAACAATTAAATGCAGGGATAACCAACTTAAATGAGATTGACAAATGCTAGTTATCGTGTTGATAACCCTTTATGTCAGTTTGATAACTCTTGGTTCATCCCTAAAATAGTAGGTTGATATAAGTGCCAAGATACAGGCATTAGAAAAACTTATTAAACAGATCATAGAGAGATTCACACCCCCAGACAGAGGAATTTAAAGAAGAACCAACCTCAGCATTACAGCCCAAGGTTTTCCAACATCCAACTTTAGTTTATCCCGTTACCTTACATGAACAACTGCCAAATGACAGGTATTTCCAAGGCTGTGTAATAGTTGACTGGGTTCCTATAGGAATGTTAGATTTGAGGAGATTTAAGGAATACATAGTCTCATATGGTATGCATTTACCTTTTGTGAAGCAGATGTTAAATTCATGGTCAACTAGTAATAGAATTGTTCCACAAAACTAAAGAGACTTGGTTATATCAGTATTGCAACCTGGTCCTCAGTGGAAGATCTGGTGGAAAGTAGAGGCTACGACCATTGAACAATAAAATAGGGTCAGAGGTATTGAAATGTCCAAGACCAACTTCTTGGGGAAGGTGATTATGCTGATGTTCAAAGACAGTCTCTATATGATGACTACACCCTGGCTTTATGCCTCGCAACAACAGCTTTGAATGCTTGTGACAAATCTGAAGAGGTTGGAAAGAGAACTGAGTCATTTACTAAAGTTATACAGGGCCCCCCAAAAAAGCTTCACTGATTTTTTACAAAGATTAACTTTAGCTGTAAATAGAATGATAACAAATTCAGAAACTAGATAAATAATACTTGAGTCTTTGGCTTTTGAAAATGTTAATTCACAATAGAGAAGAGTATTTAGGCCTTTAAGTCTCTTAACAAAGAAATTGAAGAAGATATCAGAAAATGGAAAGATCTCTCATGCTCATGGATAGGTAGAATCAACATAGCAAAAATGGCAATCTTACAAAAAGCAATTTACAGGTTCAATGCAATCCCCATCAAAATCCCAACACAATTCTTCACACACTTGGAATGAACAATACTTAACTTTATATGGAAAAACAAACAAACCTAGGATAGCTAAAAGATTCCTGTATAATAAAGCAAGCTCTGGAGGCATCATGATCCTCATTCTCTACTATAGAGCTATAATAATAAAAGTAGCTTGGTACTGGCATAAAACCTGACATGTGGACCAATGGAATCGAATTGAAGACCCTGACATTAATCCGCACACCTATGAATGTAGCAAGAGTTTTCCTGCCTGGCCCACGGTCAGGATAAATCTCTCTCACCTGCCAGTCCCACAGGCACTCAGACCCAACCAAATAAACACAGAGACTTATATTGTTTACAAACTGTATGGCCATGGCAGGCTTCTTGCTAACTGTCCATAGATCTTAAATTAATCCATTTCTATAAATCTATACCTTGCCACGTGGCTCATGGCTTACTGGCATCTTTACGTGCTGCTTGTCCTGGCGGTGGCTAGCAGTCTCCTTCCACCTTCCTGCTCTTTTCTCCTCTCTGTTAGACCCGCCTATACTTCCTGCCTAGCCACTGGCCAATCAGTGTTTTATTTATTGACCAATCAGAGTAATTTGACATACAGACCATCCTACAGCATATGAACATATCTTTTTCGACAAAGAAGCCAAAACTGTACCATGGAAAAAAGAAAGCATCTTCAACAAATGGTGCTGGCATAACTGGATGTCAACATGCAGAAGATTGCAAATAGATCCATATCTGTCGCCACACACAAAACTCAAGTCCAAGTGGATCAAAGACCTCAACATAAATCCAGTTACACTGAACCTGCTAGAAGAGAAAGTAGGAAGTAGTAAGGAACGAATTGGCACAGGAGACCACTTCCTAAATATAACACCAGTAGCACAGACA
Source organism: Peromyscus nudipes (assembly GCA_902168325.1). Taxonomy (NCBI): domain Eukaryota; kingdom Metazoa; phylum Chordata; class Mammalia; order Rodentia; family Cricetidae; genus Peromyscus; species Peromyscus nudipes. Next base: position 23,707 of record CABHPH010149857.1, read on the forward strand.
CTGAGAGCAACAGTTAATAAATGGGACCTCCTGAAACTGAGAAGTTTTTGTAGAGCAAAGGACACAGTAAATAAGAAAAAAATGACAGTCTACAGAATGGGAAAAGATCTTCACCAACCTCACATCTGACAGAGGGCTGATCTCCAAAATATATAAAGAACTCAAAAAGCTAGACATCAAAATACTGATCAATCCAATTAAAAAAATGGGCTACAGAGCTTAACAGAGAATTCTCAACAGAAGAATCTCAAATGGCTGAAAGACATTTAAAGAAATGCTCAGCATCCTTAGTCACCAGGGAAATGCAAGTCAAAACAACTCTGAGATGCCATCTTACATCTGTCAGAATGGCTAAGATCAAAAACACTGAAGACAGCTTATGTTGGTGAGGATGTGGAGCAAGGGGAACACTCCTCCACTGTTGGTGGGAATGCAAACTTGTACAGCCACTCTGGAAATCAGTATGGTGGTTTCTCAGAAAATCGGGCATAAGTCTTCCTCAACACCCAGTTATACAACTCTTGGGCATATACCTAAGGAATGCTCAATCTTACCACGACGACACATGCTCAACTATGTTCATATCAGCATTATTCATAATAGCAAGAGTCTGGAAACCACCTAGATGCCCCTCAACTGAAGAATGGATAAAGAAAATATGGCACATAAACACAATGGAGTACTACACAGCAGTAAAAAACAATGATATCATGAGATTTGCAGGTAAATGGATGGAACTAGAAAATAAATCAGGAAATTTAAGTGAAGTGGCTGAAAGCCCTTATGATTCTGTCCAAAAGTCAGAGTTAAATGCTGTTATTCTTATATTAATAGATATTACAGAACATCTTGATATAGTTACTAACTCTCAATATGCAGAAAAAGTTGTTTTTCACATTGAAACCACTGAATTTATTTCTGAGGAGTCAGAATTAACTTTGTTATTTATACAATAACAGAAACTAGTCAGGAATAGGAATCATCCCACACATCTAACACATATCAGAACCCATATATGCCTGCCAGGTCCTCTAGCACAATGAAATGATGAAAGTGGTCAGTTATTAATAGGAAATATGATAGAGGCCTAGGAATTTCATTAAAAACACAATGTCAATACCAAGGGTTTGAAAAAGGATTTTTCCATCACTTGGCAATAAGCCAAGGAAATAATAAGAAAATGTCTGACTTGTCCCTTGTAAAACCAAACTATACTACTTGCAGGAAATAACCCAAAAGGTACTCAAGGAAATGAAATTTGGCAAATGGATATGTTTTATTTCGCAGCCTTTGGAAAATTAAAATATGTACTCCACACCATAGGTACATATTCAGGATTTCAATGGGCAACTGCTTTGAGTTTTGAAAAGGCTGATTCTATTAGAAGTTATGGTCATCATGGGAATACCTGTATAAATTAAGACTGACAATGCTCCAGCATATGTCCCTAGCAAAACGAAACATTTTTTTGAGTATTATAACATAAGCATAATACAGGTATACCATACAGTCCTACAGGGCTAGCAGTAATAGAAAGATCTAATCAAACTCTAAAGGATATGCTGAATAAACAGAAAGTGGTAATAAAGACCACAGAGTTATATTGCATAATGCTTTATTAACTTTAAATTTTCTAAGTGCTAATGAAAAAGAAATGACAGCTATGTAGAGACATTGGATAATAGAAAAATGTACTGAATTAAATTAGCCTGTATACATTAAATATATGTTGACATCAGAATGGAAACCAAGATATATTTTATGTAACGGAAAAGGTTTTGCTTTAGTTTCCCAAGGAGAAGAAAAGCCATGAATACCATCAAATTTGTTAAAGATTAAATTTGAGCAGGGGAGACCTCTTGATTAGAAGAGGTGATAGTTCATTAACCAGCATAACTATTCAATCTAAACTAACTTATAAGACTAACAAATCCTTTTCATTTGATCACATATAATTTGCCAAAAGGGAAACTCCCCAAGTTAGGATTTTTGTTTTTGTCTTTCTGGGAGAATGAAAGTAATCAGCTAAGGAATCTGAAGACCACTGAAGAAAAAGGACAAATCATTCACAGAAATGTCCCAAGAAGAAGAGTAAATTAGCCTATTGGTATATCACATTTCCAACAGGATAAAATTTCATAAGTCTTTGTAAAAGTTTGTTTTTGTTGTTCTCTACAGACACATAATGCAAATGGTCATTTGTAGTTCCAGTTCAATTAAAAATTAAAGCTGGCTTTGGAGTAGGAGCATGGCAATATTTCTCATAAATTAGGAACTGACATAAATCCTGTTGAGATGTACATGAGACTCTTCTGTGTTTTTTTATAATTTATTTTATTTTATTTTACAATATAATTCAACTTACATATCAGTCATAGATCACCCCGTTACCCCTCCTGCCACCCCGCCCCCCCTCTCCCCGGGCCACCCCCATTTCCATCTCCTCCAGGGCAAAGACTCCCCAGAGGATTGAGATCAACCTGGTGGACTCAACCCAGGCAGGTCTAGTCCCCTCCTCCCAGGCTGAGCCAAGGGTCTCTACTAAGCCCCAGGTTTCAAACAGCCAATTCATGCACTGAGCACAGGACCCAGTCCAACTGCCTGGATGCCTCCCAAACAGATCAAGCCAATCAACAGTCTCACCCATTCAGAGGGCCTGATCCAGTTGGGGGCCCCTCAGCCATTGGTTCACAGTTCATGTGTTTCCATTCATTTGGCCACTCGTCCCTGTACTCCATCCATCCCTGGTCCCAACAACTCTTGCTCTCATAAACCCTCCTCCTTCTCGCCAATTGGACTCCCAGAGGTTTCTCTTCAGATCGTATAAATCTTTCGCCTTTTACTGAAGCTACTTTTTAAACAAAAAAGGCAGCTATTAGTTTTAAATATTTTACTTGATAGGGATTTTGGTATAGTGATACAAATTTAAGGTTATTTTTGTTAGAACAAAATGCACATACATTTCTACTCCTGTTCAAGGTGTTGTACCTATACAGCTCGTCTAACAATGTAATGTAAATTTCTAGTCCTTGAAATTTATTATTACAAACTATTTAGGATAATAAAGAAGTGTAGGTTACTAATTACTCACCTATTACAATCAAACTTACAGTCAGGTTAGGCATGTTTTCAAGGCAAAACAGATATATTTTAGATAGGCAAGTGGTCTTAAAACACTTCAGAGACCTACAGAAAATAGCATTTAAGATGTTTCAATAACATATTTCTTTTATTTTTATGACAATGAAACATGTTTGCTCCTGGCAGCACCAATCTACTTCAGAGAAGATGATAGGCATTGAAGAAACTCCACATGGAATTTAATTTTTGTGGCAAAAGTGAGTCACTGGGCAAGAATCTGCCCTTGCCTCAACAGCTGATAGTATGCTGCCCCAATTTAACAAGCAGGACGGGAAAGAATGTGACTTCACAACATTGCTAAGACAAGGTTGGACAGTCCTTCAAAAATTCCACTTCTCAGATGAGTCTATCATATATGCTAGACCTAAAGACTAAAGATGGATGTCCCAACATTGCAGAGGAACTTTGGGTGACTGTCTAGCAGCCAACTTTTCTGTCATTTCTTATTTTTGAAAGTTGTTTGCTCTGTACTTTTGGTTTACTCAGATAATACTATATCCTTCTGAGGTTACTGATGTCATTGAAGATTTTATAGTTACAGTTTTCCTTTTTAACAAATTCAGAAAAGATACTCATAAAAGAGGTGTAGTGTGTATGAGGTTGAGAAATCTAAAAAAGATAATTTTGTGTTGGTGATGCAAGTTAGGAAAGAAAGTGAATTAGGTACAACACTTTGGACTCATCAAGACATGACAGATAATGGAGAATGTTCTCTGAATTAGTCAGTTGCTAATGGACTCACCATTGTTGAGTATATATTTGTTTATATATTTGTTTGTATTTTTTGTATATAGTTATTTTATTTATTGTATGTAGCTTTTTTTTAAAGTTAGTTAAAAACCTTCACATTTTATTTTAGGCTAAAAGAGAAAAATGTGTGATATTTTATTTGTGTTTGGCAAATAAAGCTTGCCCATAGAACAGAGGATGGAAATAGACCCTAGCTAACCATAGCAATGGTGGCATACACCTTTAATCCCAGCACCAGGGAGTTGGGGACAGAAAGATAAGGTGGGTGGAGACAGTATTGTGCCCCCATTCAATCTGAAGATTCATAGAGCCAGAATCCCCCCTAATGGGTCTGAGGATTTGAAGAGGTAAGAAGTGACTGTAGATGCTTCTCTGTTTTCGTGATCTTTTGGCTTTCACCCTAATATCTGACTCCAGGTTTTTATTTAAGAAGACTAATGAGGATCACTCTTTATTACTCTGTTTTTTGTTTGTTAATTTGTTTTTTGTCATACGAATAGACAAGTTTCATTTAGCCTTTCTAACTTTCTTCACCCACAAAGCTTTTGTTATGTTATGTCAAATCTATTTCAGAAACTTTTATATCAGAAACAGATGTATAAAAAAGAAAAGTCTTCAAAATCTTTTACTATTTCCAAACAGAAATATAATTTAATTCACTAATAAAACTCTTAAATGTCTTGATTATAGTCATTCTTTTTTTGTTATCTTAATTTTGGAGAGTGTTTGGCTGTCTACCCTTTGTTTGATGTCAAATAATAATGCATCTCCAAATTGAATGTTATCATTTAGTATGCTGCATACCCAAGTATGATATAGTA
>CABHPH010149859.1:0-11276 GCA_902168325.1 Peromyscus nudipes
TCCCTGGAGCTTGCTGGCCAGTCAAGACCAAATTGGTGATCTCCAGGTTCAATGAGAGTTAAAACAATCAATCAGTCAATCAACCAATCAATATCAGGTGAATATCAATAGAGAAAGACTCCTGGTATCAGACTGTCAGCCTCTGACCTCCACCCATACATCACAAACATGAACATGTGCACATGTATGTAACACACACACACACACACACACACACCCCTCCCATCTCCAGAATAAGAATTAGTGGCCCCCGTGACCTACAGCCTTGGTCCCTGGATCCTGGCCTATAAGCAAACTGCTTTCATCCTCAGAACTAAATGAAGGATGAAGCAGATGTTTTAAAGTATATCTGTGGCATTCTTGCTATGATCATCTCTCCGGGAAATTTGGAGGCTGTTCTCAATAACAAGCAGAGGATTTAGAAAAACAAACAACATTAATTTGAGCTTCTAGTTTGAAGTATAAAAACGAATTTGCATTTGGAAGGTTTGAATGTCTCTTGCTTGCCTATTTTTTTTTTTTTACTGCTCCAGTTCAAAGTCAGAATGTGTAATTTTGAAAGCTTCTTAGATTTCATCTCAGCAGCATACTAATCAACATTGATACACAGACTCCCAAGGAAAAAGCACTGGCCTCTTTCCACCTGCCTCGTGGACTCTGTGGGCATCACACCCAGTTTTACCACCTCCCCAGGCTCTCCCTATGCTGCTGCCACTGCCTGGACCACCTTACCTTCAGTTTCCACTGTCCATCATTTTCTCGTCCTGACAACTCTCCCTTCCCAAGACCCGCTTCTTATATCCCCTGTCCTGAGAAACTTGCACATCCCAACTGTCCACCACCAGCTCTAACAGGTGGCTGGCTCTGTGCCTTCCCAGCATCCAGAGAATATTTCTTCATCATCTCGGTATTTCCTTGAGGGTCTATTGACACCTACAGAAAGGGGGAGATCTCCTCATGGAAAAATGCCTCACTTTTCCTGGCACCTAGAAATCACTTAATGAATGTACATTAAGCCTAATGAATAAAAGAATGATTGAATGCATGGATGATTAAATTGTAGACTAATTTTGTTCATTCTCTAGAACCAAACCAGATCCTATCCTCACCAGTCATTCAATCCATTGTTTGGTGATCTGCGGTTCTGATTATACTGTGAGCCCCAAAAGGACACCAAGTACACCTGCAGACCTTAGCACGTGGCTAGCACATCCAACATACTCAATACATATTTTCAAATGAATGATAGATGCAAACCAACCTCCAAACTGCTCAAACCAGTATACCACAGAGAGAAGCCCTGCAGCAATTCTCTGCAGACATGTCACACCGAGAATGCTCCAGGTCTGGCAGAGCTTCGGTCAGTGCTCAGGACACACAGGTAGTGTGGCTCAGCGCTAGCCCCTGAATTTTCCTCTTCCTGGGCCTTTCATTAATTAGTGTCCAAAGACAGAAGGCAGCCTGTGCTCACACCACAGTGAATCACCTCTCCACTGGTTTCAATTCAGATTTGTTCATTTTTAAACAAAGCTTCCCAGAGCCAAACTGCTACCAGGACTGCCAAGCCAAACAGGTTCATTGCAAATCCTGGAGGCGGCATTAAAAAACACCGGGGCTGGCAAGCATCTGAACCATAGCCACATTCTTGTTGGTTTTTAATTAATGATGTACATAGTGCTTAGCAACCTGCCCCTGCCACTCACCAGCAGGCTGTCCCTCTGATGAGCTTGATGTGCAGTGAGGCGATGACCCCAGAGAAGGGTGGCCTACTTGGATCTTATTCTAACAGACATCTCTGACAGAGGGCCTCTGGGATTGAGCCTTCTGTCCTTACCACTCACAATTCTGGTTCAATCTTCCCAGTAGATATCCTCTTGCCTTCTGTCAGAAAACGCTGCAAGACTCACTCTGTAAGCACTAGCCACCTTGCCCATGGGGACCCAGCCACCCAGCAGCTGGAAGATGGCATCCCTATGATAAACTAGCACTTGCTCTGATCCTTTTGTCCTGTCGCAGCCCAGGAGAGAACATCTGTACTTCAAGTATCCACACATGCCAACATCTGGAGCATGAAAATTAGGGCAAACCTCTGTGGCACTTCCCTACTAAGACTTGACTAAAATATCAGACCTTGACAGAGTCCTGAGGCTCTTTTCATTGGTTTTCTGCCCTGTGAGACCTTCCATGTCCAGCCCACCTTCACCAACCTTTGTAGCAAGGTGGATTCCTTCTGCTCTGTGTCTTCCTGACATTAGGTTCAGATTTTTATCATAATCTCACTATTTGTTTAGGGGTCTCCATGGAGATTGAAAAGAAACATCAGAACAACCTGACCCCAGAAACTATTTACACACACACACACACACACACACACACACACACACACACACCACCATCAAGCTTCACACTGGTGATACTTCCCCCCGCGTGGGAGTTATGCTTCTCACATCACAGTAATTCTATCTTTACTTGGTCTGATAAAGTAATAGCAGAAAGAACAAAAGAGATTTGGGAACAAGCAAAGCATCTCTCACCCTTCACAGTACCCTATGAGGAGATTCCAGACCCAGGGAGCCATTGGGAAAACCTTGCCCACAAGGCTTGAGCCATGACCTTCTGAGTCAGTGGTCCTTGCTACAGAGAGAAAAATGAGGCTCAACTCTCCCCCTAAACATGACAGACATTGCCTGAAGATTATTCTGTACCAGCACTGTACAAAGCTTAAGAAGGAGGAGGCAAAAAAAAAAAAAAAGATGGAAGAGACATGAGACATGGTCTACACTCACATTGAATCCCAGCACAGATTGTAGGTACAGTAGGAGATCAGGGGAGGGAGAGAGCTCATAGATAGAAAAATCTTCGTGAAGCAGATGGGATTTAATGAGTCTTGAAGAATGAATAAAATTTAGGTAAATGGGTGCTAATGGGAGAGGGGAGGGAGTTCCCAGTGGGTTGAACAGCACACACAGAGGTGGGAACGAGTCCAATGTGTGCTGAGAACAGATTTACAGGCATTGCTGGCATTCTCACACTCCCTAAGCATGTTTCCCAGAGCTGGGGCAGGGAGGTGGGCAGGGGCAAATGAGTCTCCTTTCTACCTTCCTCAAATTCCAAAGAACACAATCAAAACAAGAGTCCCAGAAGACTGCAGAGTCATGCTGGTGGGTTCAGTGTTGGGAAAGTCCGTGTGGCTTTAGATGGGCATGTAACCCCCCCCCCATGGGTAACTGCACAATGCTGAGGAGGTGCCTTGATTCTGGTTGGGGCAGAAGCAGGAACAACCTAGCCTGCGCTAGGGGTGGGGGATACTCATCAGCCCCATATTCCTTTATCCTTTATCCAATACGGCCAGGTGGCAAGGTGGCAGCCCATTTGCTGCCTGTCTGGGAGGATATTTATGGGCACAGATTTTTCTTTTCTTCCCTGGTAGGTTTGAGGAGATGGATGAAGGGTGAGAATTCCCTCTAATAGCCAGAACCCATCGGGTTCCTGGGAGTGTTGTGTTCCCACTAACTCAGCCGCGGCTGCCAGAGCTGTTAAGAATTCTGAACCTCGGACTGCAAGTTGGAGAAGAATAAAAAGAAATCCCAGGCAGTAAAAATGAGCACCCCAAAATGAATTCTCTCACACAAACCATTTCTCCTGGTTGAACATTATCAGCCTTTGGACCTTGGCTGAAACCGAGTCGCTTCACCGTCAATTCACAAAATACAATTATCCGCTGTCTGCTTTCTGATAGCAATTCTTTCGGAGGTGAAAAACGGGACTGTAGAGTCCACTGCCAGGAAACCTTGATGCAACACAGAGCAACTGGCAGCAGGCAGCTCATCAAACTCCAAACCTATTTTCCCTGTGCTTGGGGCGGGGCGGGGGAAGGGGGGCATGGGGACTGAGACATTTGCACTTCGGAGTAAACACTAGAAAATTAAGTGCCTAAATAACCACCTTCACCAAACCTGAAAGAAATGTGTGTCCCATCTCGAGCTTTGAGGTATCTTTTTTTTTTTTTTTTCCTAAAAACGTGCTTGAATTGCCAAGCAGGAGTGGTCTGGCTTGGAAAGATTGGCTGCCTTTTTCTCACCCAAGTAATATCAAAACCCATTCATTATCTCTCAGCCTTGGTTTATGGGTTTGTAATTCCCACCAACAAGGTTGGGAATATCAGACCCCATTCTGTCATGAGGCAGAAAGGAAGAAATCCTCTCCTAGGGAGCCAAGTGCTCACTGTGTGAAGTAAATTACCTCTTCTGCAGTGCAAAATGCCTAGGATCCCAGCAGTTGGGCCTAGGAAAATACTCCCTCAAGAGCAATCTGCTCAACCACATGTGATAACGTCAGGATATTTTTAAACTATCCTTTCCAGCATGTCTGAGTGTGAGCCCAGGTGAGAAGAATCAGCCAAAGCAAGTCAATCAACCTCACTTTTCCTCTGTTGTATCAGCTCCTTCCAAGAACCCTTCATGTGTCCTCTATACAAGCATGCTACATGGAAGCATGCACACACACACACGTACGTGCGCACTCATGCACTCATGCACTCATGCACACACACACACACACACACACACACACACACACACACACACTGAGCCTTGCCCTGGCCCTTCGTCTCTACCTTAACTCCTCCTCCCTGTCCTTCATAATCTTCATCACTCTCCCTGCCCCCTCCCCTTGGCATCCATTATTAGCCCTCCTCTGCTCTGGATGTCTTCCTCCTACTTGCCTGCCCTGAAAGGAGTCTCGATAAACAGAGAGGTCTGGCTTTTCTGTACTCTTTATTTAATAGGACAAAAAAATTTCAGCAGAAACAAAGCAAGATCCCTTTTTAATGCACAATTTAAGCCTTCCAAAGGCTTGGTGAAAATTTGGCACACATATGGCATGTGACGCTTGCATCTCTGCATAATAAATCTGACATCAGCTTGCAGATACAATGATGCTGGCTCCCTGCCTTTTTAAAGGGAGAGAGCATGTTTGCAGTCATTATTGACATTACTGTCTAACGAGAAAAGGAAGACTCTAATTATGACTAGACAAATCATGAGTGAGGTTCATTTCATTGCAGTCCTGGGAAAACAATGTGTTGGGGGAAATAAATGAAGCCAAGGGGTGAATAAAAGAGAAATGTCTTTAATTTGCTAAGTGTCCTCAACTGCCCTTCCATTCCAGCCATCCTGGATTATGAGTTTCCTATTCATTTGTTTCCTTGCAATTCTTCCTGCCCAGGCACCCCTGGGGTTACCTTAAACCTTGAATTCTGTACTACTCTGACTGTAGAAGGCAATCACAAAAGTATGGTGAGCCAATTGAGGAACACTGAAAAACTATTAGGAAAGTTATACTGTACAGGAGTGGAAAGACATTTGTGTTAAGGGATTGGCTAGGCCCTCATTTCCTGTATTTTTTTTAATTATTCTTTTCATATATTAGATTTTCTTAAAACAGGCTTTGTGCTGCTCTTATCTAAGGCCACATCCAGATGGGCAAGTCAACAGCCTTCACAAAACAGACAATATGAGCCTCACTGCTCGATACTAACTGGGATGTAAAGTCAAAAGCTGTGGGAGGTTGCATATCAGAAATTTGGCTGTGGCCCATGCCATATGAGGTTACCAAACATTTGCATTTCAGTGAGAAAGTGACTACCTTTGCTCCCTATATTCTAGATTTCATTGGAACAGAACTGTCTCTGAAACAAAGGGAACGGCTGAAGGATATGCTGATCCCCAAACCATGGGCAGCCTCTCTTTTCCTGTCCAGTTTGTTGGCTGATGATGAGGAGTCCCACTCCAGAATACTAAAGAAGCCATAAGGCTATTTCTCAGCCTTTCCTAAAGCCAGCTCAAATCTGTACTTTGGGGATCTTTGTCCTAATACCCCCTGGATGCACTTCTTATTCCCCAGGGAGGGGATCTGAAAATTCAGAAGGATTTAGGGGAAAGGGACTTGTGAAAGACATAAACAGTGGGTGCTTTCCTGACCTCAACCAGAAGAGCAAAGGAAAGAAGAAAGAGGTGACGTGAAAGCGATATTCAATCCAAGGCCCACCTCTAACAACTCTTTAGTCGATGAGTGATAAACAAAGGAATATAAAGAACTGCCCCAGTAGACCCCAGAGTGCCCAGCTTCCTGGCAATCTGCACCCTCTCCAGCACCATCAGAATGGTGAGGAGTTTGCACCAACTAACACCTGCTATTTATTTACTTGTGGATGAGCCTGGCATCTGACTGCCTGCATAATCCCTTCTGAGGCACTTTGACACTCTTCACTGAAAATCCAAATGACAGGCACTAATCTCTCCTACCATTGGTTTGGTGACAAGATGGAGGATGAAATGGTCCAGGATCGCTTGGGATCCTCTGCCTTTCCCCAGTTCCTACATCCTGCCCTCACTCGGGCTAAAAGAAGGTTTGAAGATTGATGATGGAGCACACCCATCTGCTGTCCCAGTTGCCTGTTGCCATGGATAATTAGCCATTGGCTGTTTATTTACATAACTCCTATTTGCCTAGGGACCCATAAGCTTATTTATTCCAATAAGCAGTATACACCTGTATAAATAGGAAGAGAAAATGCATGACTGTTTTTATAGAAACAGACAGGATTTTTTTATTAATAAACGTACATGTGACAGTAGTAGATTATAATCAATATTAGACCTGGTGTTTTAGAACTGTCATCAATTTGCAAAATAATAAAACCTTATTAATTCAAAACTCTAAGGACCAGAAAATCTCAACAGCTTAACTCACTTTATAGCATCTCACATTCTTACCCAAGAAAGAGTGGGGCATCAGGCAGCTGAGGAAAAGCAGTTGCGACCAATCAAGCATGATTTTGGATAACCAATATTGATTTAATGAGGCTTTAGTCTATATCAGCATTTCAGCCACACTGTTATAGCTGCACAACCTTCCAAGGTCAAGCCCAGAGGTTTACCCCTTACCTGAGGTGGAAAATAATGAAATCTATTTTTCCCCTGGGGAAAAACTACCTATAAATCACATTTTCCACACCTCATGTGACTGCCTCAAACAGCCCAACTCTGCAACACGTCTACCTGTCACTCCTTCGGCTGCCTCAAGGAGACTCCACCAGGCTCTAGGGAAGGGAGCAGCAGGAAGAAAATGACAATTTGGGCATCAGACTGACAGGTTGTGCATGGGCTGTCCTGCAGCGATGCTTGGAGTTTAGGGGGAAGACTCCCTCAGTGTTTCGGGGTTGTTGCTTTTTTTTCCTCCCTAAAGAAAAAGGAACTGTGAGATTCAGTCAGCCTAAAAGTGAGAGCACACTCAGAATACAAATACACTGCTCTTTGTTTTCCTAAAGTCACAACTGTGAACTAAATCCCACCATTTTGAATTTTTGTGTATACCCCTCTTTTGCAATCGATGCCGACATGTAACATAATGCCGATTGGTAGTCTTGTCATGCAGATTCTAAACCATCCACAGAACTTGGGGTCCCTGTTAGAATTGAATTCACAGGTCTCCTGGTGAAATGTAGGCTGTTGCTGAAAGTTGCTAAGCAATTGAGTGTCTGTGCCCTAAGACAGAAGATGGTGTGCTGCTGTCAAGCCTCCTTCACGATGGATTGGGACCTTGAAGAGGCACCCAGGGAGTAAGAGTCTTGCCCTGGAAAGAGCAGATGAGCAGAGTTAGTGCTTTGTAATATTAGGAGGTTGGCATGTTTGGAGATTTCAATCTGAAAAGCTTTCTTTGACAGTTGTGCAATATCCTAGTGGCCACTAGAGGGTGCAGCGGGGATGATGCCAAGAGCTGCCCTCTGTAGGCTCAGGATGCTGGGAGCTGTGTAAAACAGGATCTGGGCAAAATTGACACAGATAACCATGTGTGCATTTTTAATTGTCCTAAATGACCTATTTGTCTAGCATAACTTACATATGTGGGCGGCATCACAGAAGACAGTCATGTTTGGAACCTTGGGCCCTTGGATATTTCTGGCAAACCATCAGTCAACCCAATGCAATTTCTTCCCTTGATGCTCCTTTGCTCTTCCCTCCAACAAAGGCTTAATTCCCATTCGGCTCATTCCTATGCACCATCCTTCTATGCACTGAGCATCTACTATGTGCCAGAGATAGGTCACATGGTGGGGCAAGGCACAGGTCCTGATCTCAAGGAAATTACCATCTAATGCTCCTTCTGTGCTCTTTTACTCACTGGGGACAGGGAAGCAACATTTGGGAAGCTATTTGGGGAGCAGATTGTGCATGCCAAGAGGTCTAGAATGAGCGATTTGAAACTCAAAGTTTCAGTCCAGCTGTGAGTTTCCAGAAGTTCTGGAGGCTTTAAGAAGTCTTTAGTAGTAATGCAATTAAAACAACAAAATGATATTTTTACCTAACACATTGCCAAAGTTGTTCTTAAAGACAAGACTTGGTCTTGGCAAAGGCTCACTTGAAATTAACAATATTATCCCTTGCTGACAGGAATGTAGTTTGGCAAAAAAATCACTGAGGCTTGTTTGGCATACATATCAAACACAGGAAATGAAGCATCGCCTTTGACCCAATAATGGTACTAATCCAAGAGCAAAGTGATAAGAAGCCTAATCTAATACGGTGATGGTGAGATAAAGAAGACAGCCTCAAGAAATGTCCATTCCAAGCAGGTGCCATAAAACCCATTACCAGCAACCCTGGGGATCAGGGAGGAGGGGAAGAGTTGAATGTGGTTCTGTAGGCTCTTGCCTGAGCAACTAGGTCTATGAAGATGCTTTTAAATTAAAGCAGTTAGAGCAAAGAGAGGAGTAAATTGCAAGAGGGCAATTAAAGTTAACTGTTGGACGTCTGGGAATACGGAACACTGAGGGAAATGTCTGCAGGACACTAATGAAAAGCCGAACTGGATAGGAAGACTGCTGGAGATGAAATTTGGAGAATACTTGTGATGTGTCTAAAGAAAACTGAGTTGTCAAACTGGAAGTCATGTTATAAAATCTAGTGAATGAAGGGAGTTGGAATGTGTGAGTATGTAGAGTATGTACTGGCTTGAAGGAGAATAGAGTCAGGGGAAAGATTCCTGTCTGTTCAAGTTTTGTACCAGAAGTGGTTAGAGCAGACTTTCAAGCTAAACGAAAGCACTCACAGGAGAAAAGAGAAGACAAACTTAAGCAGGGGTAGGGTTGCCAGGGTTTGAAAAAAAAAAAACAAAAAACAGAACGTCCAGGTAAATTTGAGCCTCAAATAGACTGAATAAGTGTTCTAGCATAAGTATGTCCTCATGCAGTATTCAAGGCGTGGTTATACTGCAAAGTTTGTTCACTATCTGAAATTCCAAGTTCACCTGTGTTTTCCAGGCAGCCCTGTGTACTGAGAGGACAAAGGAAAAAGGAAAGCATGCAGAAAGAAGACAAGGTTACTTCTGCTGTGAGAGAAGGCAGAGGAAACAAAGAACAGAAGGAAGAGAAAGCTAAGGTGAAGAGCTTTGAGGCCACGCCTTCCACTGCCCTACAGGGAAGAAAAGGTATACAGAAAGTGGGTATGTCGATAGTCAACATGAGGATCTATGAATGGAGATACAGTTTTGCAGTATCAATGGATACAAGGGAGGCAGAAGGGAGACTAACCAGAAGGCTTCCAGGAAGAACTGAAGTCAACCAGAGAGAGACTCAGGGCCTCACAGGCTATGCTATCAGGATGGCATTTCATTCTTACAAGTCTTGGGAAGCTAAGCGTGTGTGTGTGTGTGTGTGTGTGTGTGTGTGTGTGTGTGTGTGTGTAACATGCATGAAAGGAGTGGGAGTGGGAGGGAGAAGACAAACTTGGAGAAATGATTTTTTTAAGGAGGTAAAAGAGAGTGCTTCAGGGTGATTCCCTGGCGTCTGACCTAAACAAATGAGTAGCAAAGAAAGGCAAAGGAAAACAAAAGGAAGAAGCGGCTGAGCTGGAGGGGCCCTGAGAACCACAGGGGAGAGAGACAGCATGGGTCCCTTCCTACCTATTCTTTGGGCATCTCGCTACCAGCATTTCACATTCAGTCTGAACTCCTCAACAATGCTTCAGGGAGGATGTTATTATCCCTGTGTGACAGGATAATATTTGGAATTATTCATTGATTTTCTGTTTTGCACTAGATAGTTTGCTTTTTTCTTTTTTTCTTTCTTTTTTTTTTTCACTTAGTCACCACTCCCAATTCAAGCAGCTGGACCAGTCAATACTCATCACATTAGGGGGGCAGATGAAACAGGCAGACAGTAGAGAAAAGAATAGAGGAGAGGTTCCGGTATTCTATTCCAAAAATTTGGTGTTCTTATAAAACTCAAAAGGACCTTGGGCAGAGGTTAAATGTTTGCGTGGAATCTAAGAGCACAGGTTTCCCTGGAGACTGGAAAAATTACTTGTAGTTAGAGAGAAGGCAGACACAGGGAGGAGTGATACAATGGATGTTGCTGGGCCCCAGAGAGGGCATCATATGCCTATTGACAAGCAGAGCCTAGGGAGGCACAAGGCTTCCAGGAAAGAAATGGTCAAGACAATGGTACCCCAGCAACAGGAAGGAATTCCATGCCCCAGTGTCACCCGAAAACAACAAAATTATCGCAGGGGCTTCATGAAAGAACAGAAAGAGAAGCAGGGGACCTGATCAAGCCACAGGGACAGGAGCAAAGGATGCCTTAGAGGTACCTGAAGTTAACAGGTGGCCAAGATTCAGATGGGTCCAAGGGCGTTGTGCTAGATTTGGGTGGAAGGGTGGTAGCAGAGGGAAGATACACTTTCCAGGACTTTGACACTGGAGGACACAAGCAGGGGTGAGACTCACTCGTTGGCTGGAAAACACGGACAACATAAAGCAGCTTTATAGCACACAGAAAGTCCAGTTGTCAAGAAATTTGCAGAAGTTATGTATTTGTTCAAATTAATTATAAACTGCGGTAGGGGCTTAAGAGGTAGCTCAGTTGGTAACATGCTCTCCCAGAACTCATGTCTAAAAAACAAAAACCTAGTGGATTCTTGGAGAAAAGTACTTATTGTCCACAGAGGAGCCCACAAGGCTGCAATGGACAGTTCTAAACCCATGTCACACAGATGATTCTGGTTAAACTCAATGGTTCACACAATATAACAAAAAGACAGGAATGTTGTAAAGAACTTGTAGGGAAGGATAGAAGTGGAGGGTAGATGAGGGGAGCAGGTAAGAGTAACCAGGATACACACACACACACACACACACACACACACACACACACACACACATATATATATATATAGCTGGAGGACAGCTCAGAGACTGAGAGCACTTGTTGCTCTTGC
>CABHPH010149860.1:0-10743 GCA_902168325.1 Peromyscus nudipes
CAACTCAGAGGCCTCCAAAGGTTTTGTTCAGTTAGTCACTGAACCCAGAATTTTTATGATAATGAACTACAGGAGCCTGATGTGGGACTTCCATAGAGTTAGAGGTCAAAAATGGAGTGGAGGAAATACAAACTTTCATACCATCATGCCAGGTGTAGGGTAAAGAAGAGGAAGCCTGTGACTTACAAATGATTAGGAGTCATAGAGCCCAATGGTAGCAGACCTGTTACTGCATGGGCTCAAACATCAGAGGAAACAAGAAAATAATGTGTCTGCTGGAGGGCAGGAATTTTCACTAACTATAACACCATTGTTTTGTCTTTAAAGTTCTGGGTAACAAATGCTACATCAACATCAAAAAGCTCTCAGTGCCATACAGTAAATAGTCATGTATAACCGAGCTCATCTTGCTGGCTAGTATTTATTAATAACAAAGCCGTGGCCATAGTTCCTCTAGCGTAGTTCCATCTCATTCAATAGGAGTTTCTACAACAGGCTACTGTCCTATTATAGACTTTGACCATAAGCATAAGCATGTTGTACCCAGGAAAACTGTAGACAGAGAGAAACTCTGGCCGCATCTCTTTCCAACACTAAATCACAGCAGGCAGATTCCAATACTTCACCTTTCTCTGGGATGTAAATAGATTTGACAGAACTGAATCGAATTGTACATTCCTGTCATAACCAGTTTAATAAAATGAAGGAATTTAGGGGAAATGTTCAGAGAAATGGAGATATAATATATAGAAGGTAGACAGTATTAGTTGATTATAGAAGCCCAATATGTAGCAATACATTTTAAGTACATCATTGTTATAACCCTTTTCTCTCTTCTGAGATATTATCCGCTCCTAGGGGGTCTAGATTCTGCCTGCTTGCTGCTCATTTGGGAGAGTTTGCTACAGTCTCTGGCCATTGATAGATTTTCAGTAAATGTTGAAGATCCACATGACCCCTGCAATACAAGACTTACTGAAAACTCATTAATATTTTAAGCATATGATTAGTATTAGAACGATACATTTTCAACATGGGTAATTGAACCTAAGGGCCCTAAGCTTATGGTAGACAAACACCCTATCACTGAACTATATCCCTAGCCATAGACAATAACTTACTGTAACATATAATTTTAAATATGTTCAGTTGCCATGTAAGTATATTCCTTTAATGGTGATTATGCAGCTGTATTTCTGGTAGAAATAAGTGCTGTGTTCAGTACAGTTTCTTTCCCAATTTTCCTACTACCTCCTGGACCCTACACATTTTCTATTCTATATATGATCTGCTGTTTCACAGAGCATCCTTTGCAGATCAGATCTGAGTCTACCCTGTCTTCAGGGTGTTAGATTGACAGCTCTCTGGCAGCCCCCTAATGGGAACAACAGTTTCAACTCTGCTTTTTTCCCTCATAATCTACCCTGAGTGGCAGTGAGCCCTGTATTTCCAGTTACTGAGGCTGTTTCTGGCCTATGGCAATCAAAAGAAAGAATCTTAAGGAAGCCTTTTGTTATTTCCTGACAGCTCTAATTATTATTAATGGATAGAATGTTTCAAAGTAAGAATAGACTTGATGTTCTCCAACTACCTTAATTGTAAAAGTAAGGTTTGCCCATACTCAAAATCTTAAATGCAACATGAAGACACCAAGTGACTATGAAAGGGGACACTTGTTCTCACTCCTGAGCCAAATGACAAGGCTCTTCTGTCTTTCAACATCACTGATAATGTCTTGTCTTTTATCTCCTCAGCTCGTAAGGAGAGAAAGATGACTCTCATGAGGAAGTTGGAGAAGACTGAATAAGCTTGGTTTATTTTCATATTTCTCTTTCCTCTTTGAGTCTTTCCATCCTCTGAGAGCCAGCTGCTTCTTCGGAGAGGGCTTGGAAGGGAGCAGTTTCCCTGGGGATAACCCGGCCTGTCGGGGAGTCATTGAGCAGATCTGCCTGAGTCTCACATGAAGTGCCTGCCCGACATTGACCTGCATCTCTCTGCGAGTAGCCTTTGTCTTCACCACTATTTTCTCTTTCAAAGTTCTGGCAGACTTGGTATGTAGTAATTAATCTTCTATTTCCTTTTTAAATTAAGTTTAAGAGTCATGTAAAATTCACAATGGCTTGACATTTTCATGTGTGTATATTACTGTATTTTGATATCTGCCACTTCTTAGAAGTGTCTTTGGAGACTTTTATCTACAATGACCCACCCAATCAAAAGCATTATTCATATTTCTGTATTAGTAGTTAATATGAATTAGTAGTTCCTTCTAGTAAAAGATTATATTTCACTATACAAGTATGATCAGTAGGGTCATAGTCTTTAATTATAGTCATCATTGTAAAATATTCATTCACAAAGGATACTATACATGTGAGAGTTCCCAAAGCATTCTATGTGAATCTACGTTATTCTAATTTATCTCTGTATAGTACACCATTATTGTATAGAGAGTTCTAATTAATTGGCTAACTGTGTAAAGGGGTCCGTTCTATGGCTTCTACAAACTAATTCTGAGTAATCTCAGTGGACATTGTGGTCTGCTTCATAGCTACAGCAACTGAAGCCAGTTCATACACAGTGCAAAGCCCTTTCTAGACAGCTTTCCTTTCTCCTTCCTATTGACTGCGGCATCTATAGCCTCCAATTAGCCATCATAAATATCTCCTTTAACAGCTTAAACTCACTTAAACGTTGCAGGGTCATCCTTAGAATGGTCCTCTTACCAAACTATTTTAAGCCCATTTTCAAACGAAGGCTTCTGGATGGGTGGAATCCAGTTCATACTCCCCTTCACATTTCTTATTGCAGGCAGTCACTTTTTACAAAAAAGAACTTCCAGATTGTTTAACACTCTTCCTCCCACCTTTTGTGTTCTTTTACAGCTGTCATAATGAAAAGACTAGAAATGTTAAAAAGTAACAATGGACATAATACAACTGTGTTTTACTAATTACATGACTTGTGTACATTTTCACACATTGGGCATGCATTGCCAAGATGTATGCTTTAGATGCACAGTCACATGAATAGGACTATGGTTTTGACCCATGTTAGTGATATAAGTTGCTTTGTTTTGGCTCTGTTGCCTCCCAGACTGTTTTCCTGTGTTCCTTGTGTGTGTGTGTGTGTGTGTGTGTGTGTGTGTGTACACGTGCGCATGCGCACGTGCGCATGCGTTTCAATGTTCATATTCTTTCCTTATTTGGTCTACAGCCTCACCTTTATCTGGAGTCCCCATATTCTATTCTCTACTTGATTCATTCTACATGTAAAGATTTCTGTTGAGGTTTTTAGTTGGGTTATTGGGTCTTGCAGTTCCATCTTAATTTCAGCTTGAGTCCTCTTCAGTATTTCTACCTCTTCATTGAATTTCATTCTCAGGTCCTGGACCGTCTTCATTTCAATCAGCCCAGGCTTGTGTTTCAGGTGTTTATTCTTCTTAAGTTCTTTCTCCTTCATTTCATTGAGCTGTTTCTATGTGTCTTCTTTAAACTCCTTGAATTATTTGATAAAGTTTATGATTTTTTTAAAATTCTATGTCCTGAGGTTCGTCTAGGTAATTCTCATTGGCAAACTTTTCTACAGAAGAGGTAAGTTTCAAAGAGAAGATACTGGCTTGATTTTTCATACTGTTGGTATATTTGTGATGAGATCTGGGTGCCGGGGACGGCATATAAGATGACTGACATGCTGCCAGCAGAGATTGGAGGAAAGGGGACCCGAGATTGTGGACCATCAACCCTCCATGTGTTCCCCTCCAGATCTTCTGCTTAGCATGCCTCTAGAGGGCCAAGGCAGAAATGCCTACGTGTCCCAAGGTCATGCTTTATGGCGTGCACATGTCATGCCCTCCTCCATATAAATATTTCTTGTAATACTAGTCTTTTTCTTCTATCTGATCTTCGTGTTCTGTGTTCCTAGATCAATGGTGATTTCTGTGATGCAGGAAAGGAGTGAAGTAAATTTCACAGGAAATTATACAGAGATGATCACCCAGGCTGGGGTTAAGGCAGTTATGTAGTTCATGGAAAAGAACCTGCAGCCTGGGGAAGCTTTTTAGGCTTGAATAAACTGTACCAAATGTGTAGTCAATTATAGCGTATAGATGATGTGTATCAACACACTGGACTTAAATTGGCCATGATGAATAATTCAGTTTCTGAGGATATTCCAAGGACATTGTGTAAAACTTGAGACCCTAAGGGATATTGGCTGAAGACTATGGATGGAGTAACATACAGATGGGATGACAAACTAAAAGTGTGGGAACCTACAATAGGAGGAAAATAGTGGCCTCCACCAAGAAAGGTAGATGGCAACTTTGATTCAGATATTTTTTATTCCTCCTGAAGGAGTGTGGAGATAATGTGACAATTGATGGAGTGATTGCTACAAGCTTTATTGGGTTCCTAGATTGAAAAAAGCTGCCAAGAAAGATGAGCTTCCTTTCATGGAAGCTCTATAAATTAGATTAGGTCTTCCTTGGAATTGTTGGATATAGAAGTACAGAAGTTGCTGACTTGCAGGGACAGATTTCTTGTCTGAGGTCATTGTAGCCGACAAGTCATGGGGCTTGGTGTTTGCAGAGGACTGAGGAGGAACTTAGGCAGCTACAGGGGTCTTGAGGTTGGAGCAGACTGTGTGAGAAGGAAATGACTGTCTGGTACATTGACCACTGTTCTTATTTTTACCTTTTTTGTGAAATTGCATGTTGCTAGCCTTTGGGTCAAGTGCTCAAAAGATTGTATAATCATTAATAATGAAAATAGATCATGCTTGCTTTGGTGTTAAGTTTGGGATAGTTCCTGTGTTTAGTAAAGGATGATGAAGAATATATTGGTGATTTTCTAAGAATAATTTTTGGAATCATGAGAACATTTCATATTGGGTGATTTCCCCTTTCCTTTCTGTTCCCCCTTTACTTATGATAATAAAAGACGGAGGTCACCAGGGCAAAAGCAGAAGCTAAAGTAAGAGAAGCTAAGAGAAGCCAGGGAAGCAAAAGAAACTCAGCAACTGCAGAAGCCGGAAGTGGCCTGTCAGCTTGCATGAACACTGTCTCTGAGTCGTTATTGAGCCTTCCAGGTATCACATCCTTCAGACCCCCGAAACTGCTGAGGCTGGTCCCCAGCATCTGGCCATGTGGATTTCCTTTGTTAGTTCTAAGTCTGATATGAACAAAGTAGGTTAGAGCAGAAGAGAGGGTGTGTGGGCAAGTTGGGCCTACAAGTTAGAAATGGATGAAATGAAGATCAGTGCAGAGTGGACTGAAGTGATGGACAGGTTCCTGGTTCAAACCTGAAGTGTAGAGGTAGATCTTGCTGGGTGGAAAGGTTGGATATGGCATGGGAGGGGCCTATGGGTTGAGGGATAGGGAGAGAGCATCCTAGCAGAAGCCTAAAGTTCCTTGCAGTGCAGGCAGGGGAGGCCAGACCAGGCCAAGGCATTGGATCTGGGACCCAGGCGTGGGGAGAAGGTATGAATAGGGAAGTCACAGAGACCCTGAAGCTACCCACCTCTTCTTAAGCATGAGAATCCAGAACCTAGCAGGCAAATCACCCTAGATCTTCAGAACCCAGCAGTCTAACTTCAGAGCTCCAGAGCTGAATACCTTTTTAATCTCCTATCCTCCAGCAACAAGTGATTTCTTACATGCCTAATGCACCCCTCTTTTATTCTGGGGGTTTTCCTGAATGTGTTTTTTTTTTTAAATAGAGAACTCTTGGCAGAAATTATTAAGTGCCAGGAAAGCACAGACCCCTGTGATAACTTACCAAGCTTCACTCAGAATAAACATCTTCCAGGTCTTTCTTGTCTCCTTCTCCAACGCATCTTCTAGAGATTTTACCAACACATGTGTGTGCTTGCACACTCTCCTTCATCATTAGTGACCACCGAAAGAGAGGGGTGTTGCTGTTCAGAATATTTGCCCCATAGGACTCTTCAATAGCCGGTAACCTTGATGAATTCCTAATTTTATCCTGCCTGTGTAAGGTCTACCTTCATAAAAACCTCTGGACTGCATGTCCTGTTTTGTCATTTTCCCTCACATGTGTAATTTATAAGCAATCATGATAAGCACTCAATGAGTAATTTACCCATAACCTATAGAGTATGGAATGCTCTTTTTTCCCAGCCTGTTTATGTCCTAGCAACTGGAAAGGGAAAACAAAAGCCAAAGTTCTTGGGGCATGATGGGGCAGAAACAAATGCAGTCATCAAGGAGGGAAAGAATGGTGAAAACCAGGCTTGGAGATACTCATCAGTAAGAAGAGGTGTTAAGACCCAGTAAAGCTCTCCTCTCCAGCAAACTCCCTTCAAGCAAGATGATCCTTCTTTGCCTCCAGCTGTTACTGGAGGCTGGAAAATTATGATGCTGAGTCCAAGGCTCCTTTTTTTTTTCTCTCCATGGATTGACCTGTAGTGCTGAGATGGAACCTAGGACCTTATGTGTGTTTTGGTAAGTTTTCTACTGCTGAGCCTTCCACACAGCCTCACAACCAACACTCTTATCATTTCATTTTCTTCCCTGCTCAACCATCTTCCCACAAGTCTTTTGCAAAGCCAACAAAAGCTCCTTGTACTCAATAGGGTCGTCGGGGAGCCAGGGTTATCAGAAGGGACATGTGGAAAATGAATATTTTTTCTTCTATCCGTACAGTAATCATGTGAGTTCTGGACCAACAGCCAAAACTCCTTGGGGTGCCAGCACCCAACAGAGACAAAATTCCCTCCCCTAGATCACTGGTGGCAGGCAGTCTTGGTGGTTGAGGAAGTCTTCACTTCAGCCAGACAGCCTGCCCCTGGGAATTTCAATCAGATATGTGACCCTCTGTCTTCTCAAATCCTGGAGAAAGCCCTGAAGAAATGTAACAGAAATGCTGTGTGTTGTTTAGGGGATGACTGAGCTCATTCCCTGGAACAGAGAGACAGAATGTCAGGGAAAGATAAAAGGCTATGCCTAGGAGAAAGGGAAAGTAACAGCCCTATCCCTTCAGGATGGGAGGAGCCCTAAAACTTGGAAGCTGACAACCGGATTGAGTATTTTGAGTCCCCAGGGTCCTTCCCTCTTCCCTTTTGCTGATGTTTAGGTGTCCACCCCCATGTCTTCCTGTCATTTCTTCTCAAAAAAATTTTCTGGGAACTAGAAGCTTCCATTTCAGTGGCCCAGCTTTGCTTTCCTTGTCTACCTATCTCTCTCTGACTCTCCTTCACTCTCACCTCTTTGACATGACTTAATGTGAGGGGTGGACTCCTTACCAGGACACTGAAAAGCCCAGCTGGATTAACTCCTAAGGGAGGAAACAATAGGAAGGGGATTCCATTCCTTTTTTTTTTTTTTTTTTGATCAGAAGGTAATTTTCTTTCCCTCAGTGCATACACCTCCAGTGCCATTGTAACAACAGCCTTAAAGGAAAAACAGGTTCCTTCCTGAATGAACATCTGGCCAGATGGCTTAGCAAGAGGAAGCACTTGCTGCATATGTCTAGATCCCTGGAATCAACATAAACGTGGAAGGGGAAACTAATTCCACCAAGTTGTCCTCTGTCCTCCATGTGTGCCCTGTGGCACATGTGCATCTGTGCACATACTTCAAACACACACACACACACACACACACACACACACACACACGCATGCATGCATGCACACTTATTCATTATTTAATAAATAAAATAAGTATTTTTAAAAGTGTCTTCCTATTGACTCTATTGTATTTTTAAACCAGTATGGAGAAACTCCAATATTGACTTATTACTTTCTGTGTTTGCCTATAAGTAATTTCTTCATTGACCTCTACCCTCCAAGTAATTAAAGCAAAGATTAATTTTAGTTCGAGGAGCCAGAGGTAACCATGGATCTTAAGCACAAGCTTAGAAATAAATGGTCACAATACCAAGCAGGCCCAAGAGAACTCAGGAGCCAGAAATACAATACCTACCTTTGCTTTCTCTGTAATGGGCAGCATGCATATATGGTCATGGGCATGAGTTGGGTAGTATAAATAGGGGGTGTGAATACATTCCACTTATAGAAACAAAAGCCAGTGTGTGTGTGTGTGTGTGTGTGTATGTGTGTGTGTGTGTGTGTGTGTGTGTGTAAAGTTTGAGTTCAGATCTTTGCTCCTTCTGGCACAACTACTGGTGAGCATTAGCAAAAGCTCCTCACAGCAGCTGGCATCATGTTCCCACCTGATCACACGGAGCATTTCAGAAACCCAGATGCACAGTCTTAATCATGAGCGTGGAGAGTCAGCAGCATGCTGAGGGCGCGATGGCCCCATGCTCACATTCCTTTATTCTAGTGACTTTTATTGATTTCAGCTTTGGAAATATTCTTAGTCTCCAGCCTGGTATTCAGCCTCCTTTCAGACTCACTGGAGAATTGCATTTTTAAACTGAAGAGTCACAGAATTCTGACCTTTTCTGCTTTTCTCCCTCTCACAAAAAAAAGTGTAAAAATTATCATCCTATGAAGTGTTCAACATTATTGCTGTCAAAATAAATTAGTATAATTCCTATTCTGGATTTAACTAATATTTCACTCTTCCTTTTTTCAGAAGCTGATCAGGGAGTTATGGCATAGAGACTCAGAATACACGGTGGAACAGAAGTCTCTGGATCTATCCCCCTGACAAGTGAGAGAATAAATATAAAAACGGACAATGGCCAGTCTATGTGACAGCAGGATTTGCCCACACAAGCTCAGCAGCAGGCTGGAAAGGTCAGGACTAAGTAATTACCAGTTTTCCTGATGTTCACTTCCTCATTCAAATCAGGACCACTCAGTGAAAGCCAGATACGCTTCCTCCAAGGAATCAATCATAAGGAGTCCAAGTCCTTATCTGGGCAGCTCACTCAGGCTCACAGCTCCAAGGGGGACATTCCCCAAACCTGTTCATTTTTTTTTCTGTTTTTAACTATAAACCCGCACTGCAGCAGACTTTAGTTTTCTGTCAAATCCAAGAGATAATGGCTGACTCCCATGTGACAGTAAACACTAAACAAATACCTTCTTTTTCTGTAAATTGTTTCTATCTACAGTGTTCTTTCAGGTGTCTGAATAACTCAACACAGTGTCAAACAGCCCTGATGGTATCTTAAAACAGTCATTAGGTTTTGTAAGATGTTCAGGCACCAAACACTGGTCACAAGTATCCATCTGTGCTAAGACTTAATCAGACTAAAGAGTAAGAAACAGAAGGGACAATCTATTACTATCTCTCCGAATGACTTGTGTTACTGATTTTCTAGTTAAATTTTAACATAAGTTTATTTTACTAAAAGAAAATAATGACTTCAAAAAGAAAATGAAATTATGACCCCTTTGAAGTCAAAGTCAGTATCTGTGGGACCTGAGGAGTGGCAAGGAATACCTGCCATTGTATATTGTCAGAACTGCAATTAGACTACAACAAAGGTCCATTTCAATAAAGATTTGCTTATGTCACACTCCATCTTATTCCCTGCTGGCCCTTCTTTTCCCACTTTTATTGCCATATTCACATAATTAGTATGCACAACATGGCTCTCATTTATTAGCAGGTCAGACCCATTCTATCCTCCACAGAAATTATGCTAAAATTTTATTTTACACGTCATTTTTGAGTTGTGTAACATAGTACTGAAAGTCCTGGCCATAATAGTTTTTTTTTAAAAAAGAGAGAGAAAGAAAGAAAGGACATTTCAAATAGGAAAGAGCAAAGTCCTCACAGATGACAGGATCTTATATACACACAACCTACATGTTCCAGAAGAAAATATTGTTACTGACAGGCAATTTCAGCATGTTGAATTTGCAGAGATTCCAATATGTCCATATTTGTGGCATCACTGGTCACAACAGAAAATATATGGAGCCAACCTAGGTGTCCATCCCTAGAAGACAATAATGGCATATTATTTGGCCCTAAGTTTGAATGAAAGATGAAGGCCTGCTACCTGCAGTAACATGGCTGAGCATAGAGGACAGGCTGCATACTGAAAGAAGTCAGCGACAGAAAGACAAATGTGGTACTCATCTGCAGAACCTCAAAAGCTGATCTCATATAAGTTGAAAGTAGAAAACTGGTTACCAGATACTCTGGAGGAGTAGGACTATCAAAGGGTATAGAAAGAAAAGTTGGCACATAGAAGATACAATTAGACAGAAGGAAGAAATTTGAATGTTTGATGATACAGTAAGATAATTATGCTCTACAACAATTAATTATTTCAAAATAGCTGGCACAGAAGAGTTTGAATGCCTCTCAATACAAGGAAACCACAAACATTTGAGGACATCGATATGCTAATTATCTTGATAATATAACAATTTAATTATCTCGATATTATAATAAATACAATGTATCCTAACTATCACAATGGAATCCACAAATATGTAAATTAACTTAAGGTATTTTTAAGTTTAGGAAAAGACTATTTGGAGCTACTCAAAGTGAATGAATGAAATTGGTGAAGCGTGGCGTTACCCTTTCCATACTGATTTTAACATCATTCCTCATTCTACTGTTTCTTCTAAGAATTTTGATACGCCTTCAGCGATGTTACAGCAAACAATGCTTTGAGACCATAGAAAACAAAGAAAGAAAACAGAGGCAGAGTTCATTTAAAATAAGTATAGAAATCATTTACTCACTAACGCTCCATCATTAGGTAAGTTTCTGGAGACAGGAGGATAGCTGCAAAGCAGGAGAGGTGATGCATAAGATAACTTAAGACAGAAACCCTTCTAAACACT